>APFE031324547.1:35065-47147 GCA_000404065.3 Pinus taeda | reverse complement strand
AAGCTTCCCTTGTAGAATGGAAGGTGGAAACAAATACAGAGTAGGCTGGTCCCAACTTAGTAAGGATGGATTAAATAAGGTTACTATCTTCTTTCTTAACCTTAACACCTTCCAAGAGATATCTAAGGGTCTTGAATTTGGACAAGAAATCTTCAATGCAAGAAAAATTATTAGGATCCAATGTAAGCAACTCATTTTCAAGTTGATGGGCTCTAATTTCATTTTTTATCCCAAAAACTTTAGTGATTTGCTCCAATGCTTCATGAGGAGTATCAAGTTCTGCAATATGGAATCTAAGATCAGGAGAAATAGACATCCCTATCAAACCACGTGCTTGATCTTGTCTATTTTCCCATTTTGCAACTTTGTCTTCATCTTTTGGTTTCTTCTCTTGGCCCGTGGCTATTTTGTAGAGACCTTTACTTCTAAGTAAATCTTCCATGTAGAATACCCATTGGAAGTAGTTAGTGCTGTCAAAAATGACTTGGCATGGACTTTCCATTTTTTAAAAAAAACTGAAGCTGAAGATGCTGAAAGTAAGTGTTCCAATGGATAGATCTCGAAAAATTAGGCTGTTTTAAAAAAAACGGCTCTGAAAAAGGCTTCCGGATGAAGAAGTTATGGCTTTTTTGAAAAAAAATTGTTGAAGTTGCCGGCAAAGTGCGCGAATGTGCGAGAATGAAAAAAAACGCCCCCACAAAATGGAGATTTGAACCCTGCAAGACCTCTACTCTCTTAAGAAATACTTTGAACCAATTGGATCTATAAAGAAAAATTGAGAGAGAGAGAGAGAGGGGGGGGGGGCTTTGGGTTGCATGCTTGCCTTCAAAAACCTCCTTTTCCCTACAAAACACAAAACACAAAACCCAACACGGACATGCAAAGAAAACGAACCTTATGGCTCGAAGTTAGATTTACCCAAAAAACTAAATATTTTAAAAAAAATTGAACCTTGTGGCTCAACGTTAGCTTTAGCCGAAAAAACTAAATATTTTTCTCAATGTTTCTGATTTTCCGAGATCACACTAAGGTGCAGGTAAAAGAGCATACGCATGAGAAAAAATCCTTCCTTTCTGTTTCTGATTTGCCCAGATCGCACAGAGTCGCAGGACAAAGAACATACACAGAAATGAAAGGTATAGATCCGGTTAAAAAAAAAACTAAATAAACCGAAACCGAAATAAGAAGAGAGAAAATAACAGTAAACTGCAAATAAACACTGTATACCTCCAGATCTTAAAAATGACGCAGATAGGGCTACCGGAAACCTTTTCGCGTGAAACGAAAGGGGTTCCTCACTGGAACAGATGCTCCAAACACAACAGAGCAGTCCTCTCGGCCCGAAAGCAGTCAGAAACAGTAGACCTAGGAAACGACAGCCGCATGCAGTTCTACCGGCTTCAGATTTGGATCACCAACGGACGCGGCCCTCAAATAGCTCTGATACCATGTAGGAATTTACAGGGTAAGTTCCTCAGACAGAACACCAGAAGGACACCGCTCACAAACAGATCACAGATCAATACACCAGTATTTTGACGTGGTTAAAACCCTCAGAGAGGGAAACAGTCCACGGCCTGCGCCAACGTGGCTACTACAGGCAATTTATTAATAAAAGAATGAAAATTTACATAAGCTTCTCTCATGCACGGTTAACCTACAAATGACCCTCCATGCGTTTTAAATAGAATTCATGGACCAATCGGGTGTCAAGCCACGGATCAAGTGTCGGTATACCGAGGAGAGAATGGATCACTACATATCGTGACCGTCAGATTGTAAGTTACAAAATGTACAACGGTAAAGAACACACTTTACCTAACGCTAACCTAACTCTATACTAGACCAAGTTGAACTTAACTATTCCTATGTGTCGGAATATCCTAACAAGATAATATCTCCATGTTTTAAAATAAGAATAATAATAACGTAATTATTTTAATGGAAATTCAAAGGGCACATACTCTATGTAGGAGAAATAAATGTATGTAAGTAGATTGTCACCAGACTCATTGCAACTTCATAATTTTTATCAATCATTTATTATCTAATATATATATTTTATTTATTTGTATAAATATTCTTTTGATCTTGGTAATATAAATACTTGTTTATTGCATTGATACTAGATCCAACTCATGGCTACTGTGGTTAAACCTACAAACTACAATTCCATACATAGTTATATCCATCATATAATATTGTACCACTTTCATTGTCATTCATATGGCTTTTAGCCATATTTTATTTCATTACCTATTAACTATACAATCCATGTCTACCACAATACATATATTCGGCCATGTGATCATCAATATCAATTTTGTTGTTGCACAAACATGCATCATCTTATATTGTTAATTCTACAGCCATTGGTAATTTCTACCATACTATCTAGAATTTATGGACTTTATGTCTTATTAATCTTCGCACACAACAACATCATAGATATAGCCTCCATTCATACTACCACCATCATAATTAATTACCAATCTCTATACCATTCAACCCACAATTTTCATATTCTTACATCTCGATTATGTATGGTCATCAATCATGTCACACTACCATGCAAATTCTATATCGTTCACATTAAATATGGACACCACATGATTTTTGTTCATCCATAAAAGTATCATTCCTAGAGACTGACCTTTCCAATTTGTATGGTCACACCCCTCACTAAATTTAATTTTTTTAAAGCTAGGAACATATATAGGAAATTTGGCTTGGGGTGTGAAACATAAATTAAATCTTCAATAAATAAAATGAATTTATTAAAGTCGTCAAGTGAAAAACTATCTCGAAAAGAAAAATATTACTTTATATCTGTATTATATAAAGAAAATTTAAATATATAAGAGCGTGTTCTACAAAGAAACAAGTTAACCCAACAATAACATGGTTAGCAATGAAAAATTACACACATATGTTAATCAATGCATATATGAAGTCAGGAACATAAGGTATCATCTTGATAATGTTAAGAAGGGATTTAAGAAATTTGGAGAAGTAAAAAAAAAATAAAAAAGCCTAAGAAATAATTAAAAATAATATTAGGAATAAGAAAATAATGGAAATGTTGAAACAATTAGGATACATAATTACGATAATGAACAATTTACTCACATATTTGTTATTTTGATAATCCTTACCCCATGAAGGACCACCATCAAGTCCAAATTCATTTAAATATATTACCATAGATATTAATATAACTTGGTTTATATAAATAAAATCAAAGTTGACATACATAATTATGATGGAGTGACAATAAAATAAAATTCTATTAGGTAGGTTCATAAAATGGAGGGGTTTTCATGATGAACCCACCTACTATTGAGCTAGAAAAAATCTAGGTAGCTTCTCTATGTTAAGAAGGTGATTTTTATGATTGGTTCAAGTGGTGGTCAAATAAAACAACTATTTTATTTATTAATTGTAAAAAATTCACAAATATATTCTAAAACGATTTTCTGATAACTAAGAAGAAAACACCTTTACTAGGTTCAATTATTTACAACAAATATGGACAACTAATGAATATACCAAAGAATGAGAAGTCCTAGCTAATAGATTCCTATACCTACAAAGGAAGAACTATTAAAATTATATCTTTAGGATTAAAGTCCATTAATCATAATGAGAAAATACTATTGAGATCTGTAAATTTGTTTGAGGCCATAACCATGAATAAGATAATCAAGAGAAATATCAATGCTCAAAATGAGCTATATTTTGGATTTTCAAAGAGGAAAAGCAATTACAATACAATAAATGGTCAAAATATCTACTAAAAATAGCCAATTGGGAAAGGAGAAAAAAAAGTAAACTAATTGTCATAAGTGTTGAAAAAATTGGACTCCAATGCATAGATGTGAAGACATGTCATTATGATATTGTAGATTAGTGACTGAGAAGCAAACATAAGTTCATAAACGAGTTAATGAAATCACTCTAGCATACAACTCAAATTCTAACTATCATGGAAAATCACAAAAATTATCACTATATTCCATATCATGTTCCTAACAAAATAGAAATGAAAAAAATTAAACTTCAATGAAAAATATTTACTTTAGAAAATAAAATACAAACTAATTGAAAAATACATTCCATCATAAATGAGAAAGAATAAGTTATATTCACTAAGAAAAGAATAAATCAAACATGTAGTTTCACTTTCAAATACGACAAGAAAACCATAATATAAGTTCTTCAATCTTAAAGGAATCATAAAATAAAATTTTTCTAACACTAATAATTGTATGGATATTGATGTCGCTAAACAACTAAATGTACATCTACCCCACTAAGTAGACTCTCACAAAGCTAATTCTAACCTCATCATTCATATCAATCTTTTATTACTCAATATATCTTTCATTTATTTGTCGGAAATAATCTTGCGTTTTGTTGAAATACCAGTTTGTTGGTTAAACTCGAAACATGTGGAGAATATATGGTATTGCATCACACACACCAATGTTAATGATAGGAAGAGTAGTATTCCCTCGAATCGTGTGGTATTGGAGGAATGAGTGCATTTATGGAGGAGAGAGAGAGGTGACATGAATGCACCATATTCACTTTATTTCTAGTTCATATGATTTTCCATACTTACTAGTTCATTTCTAATTTCAAGGTTTTTTTGGTTAGTAGCTGCATAGATAATTAGAAGGCACATTTTCCTCGGATGAAAATCTGGGGGAGAATGCATGATTTCATTCTTAGGTTCATTTCAAACAAAGATGTGCTTCACTTACCTCATATATATATAGATGAAGAAAAGGGAATAGAGATAAGTTTTGGTAATATGCAAAAAAAGGAATAGAGATAATAAATATGTGTTTTACTTATCTCATATGTACATGAAGAAAATGGAAATAGAGATAAGTTTTGATAATATGAAGAAAAGGGGAAAGAGATAAGTTTTAATAATTTTAGTGGAGGCATTATTATTTTATGTATATATATTAAATATACTTATTTTTTTTCCTAGTCCATAAAGAGCAGGGAATAGTATTATGGTTTTATTCCTTTATTTTGAATAAAGAATAATGGATTAATGGATTATAATAAAAGATTTTATTATTTTATATTCTTAGATTAATAAAATAGTGATGTGATTTGATTTTCAAATCTATGGTTTTTGCTATTAAAATTTTTAGTTTAATGTATTTTAGTTCATAGTATATATCAGATTTTCTTTTAGATAATATTTTCAGTTCTATGTTGATTTTGAGCATTTAAGTAGGATTAGAATGTTATCATTAGTATAAATTTCTTATAATTTCAACAAATAGTATGCTCTAGGCATTTTTTTTTTATCTCTAGAGAATTTTATAGTCAATGCAATAAAAAACGTGTCTCATATATTATATGTGTAACAACTCTGGTTAAAAATCCATGTAATAAAGTGAATAAATACAAAATAAGACCAAGGTCATGGGACACGTATTCCAAGTTGAATGTTGGACAGAACATCCTAGTGTGGGTGTTCCTTTGGTTTATTATGGCTAAAGGAAATCAGCAAAGGCAATGGAAAAGGCTTTGAAAAGGAAAGATACGTTAATTGACATTTTATTTATGAAAATAATGGAAATTAGGAGGAAAGGAAGGTGAAAGGTCACAGGTTGCATGTGAGGAGGAATATGAAGGAAATATAATGGAAATTGAAGAAAATAGAGGTCTCATTGACAAAAAAAACTTTTGAAGATCACTTCATGTCTTTTTGACAGTTTTTGGGTGGAGCTCTCTCTCTATTCCCTCTACTCTCTCATACTCTCACACACTTAGAGTTTTCTTGGAGCACTCTAGCATTGGAGGAAATAAGGCAAAGGAAGGACAAGAAAACAAAGAGAAGCATGGATCAAGCAAGGAAGAGTAGGATCAAGTGGTTAGAGCATGATTACTTACACGTATCAAGTTGCATGTATGGTTTACTTGTTAGTTTTGGCATGCATAGTACATGCATGTGTTTTTGGTTCTCTTGAAGTCATTGACATGGATTTTGTCAGGTGTGACAATAGTTTTTAGTGTTGCCTTGCCATTTCTAGATTGCCATGGTGTGACAGGTTTCTCTTTTTTTGGTTGAGCTCGATTGTTTGATGGATTTGAAGTTGAGTGGGGTGGCCACATGGAAGAATCCTTAGACCCATGAAGGTGGGATTGTAGTAAATCCTAATTGTGTATCCCCTCGTTAGGCCTAAGAATCCTTGATTGGTGAATGGAGGTATATACAGTATAACCTATAGGGTGGAGCCTCATTGGGGCTAGGAATCCTCAATCGATTAATGGTGTGATATATGGTAAAGCCTCAAGGTGGAGATGAACAAATTCCTCATGGCTTAGGTGGAGAGATATGGAGGCATCCATGCTTGTATAGGACTAGTGATCCATGGATGGTGGGATTGCAGTAATCCTAGTTGTATATGTTCCTTGATTCAGCCTATGAATCCCTTAGTGAGATTGTGGTAAATACTCCTTGTATAGATGAGGATTTTGGGCCTATGAATCGCTTGGTGGGATATATGGTAAAGCATGAGGAATCCTTGGTTGGTTTTGTTATAAGTCCCACATCCATGCTTGGAATACAACATGGGGGTGATTGGCTGAAAGAAAGATTTGGTCCAACCCAATCTATGGTCAGGTGGTATGTGGAAGTCCCTAACTTGGTTGACTCTTGAATATGTTAATAAGAGCTCTTTTCCTCCTTTTGGTTTATTTATAAATTTACTTGTTAAGATGTGGTTTTTATGGTTGTTCTATCTTTTTTATTTTGTCAGCTATATGTTTGGTTACAACCATGGTTTTATGACACATCTTAGTTATGGCTCTTATCATGTTTTGATTGGTAAATGAATGGATAGTGAATGTATGACCTAATAGATGATAATTTAGATATTTTGATAATGCATCAATTCTTCTTGATGATTCTCAGATAAGTATGAGACCCCTATGTTCACATGTGTATTTATGACCTGTAGATTTCATGTTCATCATGTGTTTGACAAAATGTGTGTCATGGGTAGGCTTAGTTAGGTGAATTCCTTTATTTTGTTTTGTGTTAGAGGATTTTATTGATGTCATTTATTTTATTGGAAAGTCTCATCAAGTTTTGGGCAGTGGTTTAGAGACTAGCCCTGAAAAAGTGGCTTAAAACTCGAAGTCTCTAGCATAGAACTCACTAAAAAGGCTATAATATCTCCCTTGCAGACTTGTGGGAGAAACTTGAGGGTTTCATTTGCATGGGGGCCTTCTCGTGGGAGCAACTAGGGGTTTAGTTCAAAGAGATTCTAGGTTAACTCAAGGGGTGGGCACCTAGAGTAGTGGATTAGCTCCTAGGGGTCCTGTAGTACCTAAAGGAGGTGTGTAAAGTGTTGGTTCATTAGTTCCACTTCCTTAAGTGCACTTCGAGAGTTGAATAATATCATAGTAAATCTTCATCACATGTTTACCTCAATGGACCAGTTAGTTAGGTTAAATGTGGGAGGAGGGTGCTACAAAGTGGTATCAGAGCATGGTTCAACACTTCGACTTGATGGGTGGAATGTGCTTGTCATGCATGCATATAAGTTGTATATGTGCTTGATGTGTATGTATGGTAGTGGTAATTGTTACAATTTTTTTGACATGTAGAAGTTGATGATGTGGATATTGGGATGTGCTTGTCATGAATGCATGTCAGTTGTATATACATTTATTATTCATGTCAATGTCTATATTTTTTTGTGCACGCATTGTCCTGGTTATAGTTATGCATGCATGGTGGGTTACACATGCATCATGGTGGTCATTATGTAGTTTGTGTAATCATGATGTTGTTGGTATGTTATGATGTTGATGTGTTGGCTAAGATAGAGCAACATATTCAGATCAACAAAGTGAGGTTGCTACAATGGACCTCGAGGTAAGAGAAAATCATCATATAGGTTTGTATGGTGGGTATGTAGGTATGTTGGTTAATGGTTGTTATAAGAATTAGGGTTATGTACATGCTTTTCATTTTATTGTTGTTGTGGTTACATGCATGATAGATGCTAGTTGGCTAGTGCGGTAATATGAATATGTGTTGATCAGTTATGCATGGTCATACTTGTTGTTATATGCATTGGAGTCATATGAAAAGTTGAGTATGCTCATTGCAGTTAAGATCTTGATGTTATATGTATCATGCTAATATGGATTGGCCCGTGTAGATGGTTATGGTTATGATATTCAAGTACGAGTTGATATATTTGTGATATTGTGTCATACTAATTTGGATTGACTCATGCAGATGTGATAGCCTCCCCTGAGATACATTGAGGTATGAATTCGATTATGTCGTCTATTTGGTGTTTGAGTGTTTGATTATTTCATGCATTGGGTGTTTGAGTGCTTTGTGTATATTATGTCATCTATTTTTTCTTTGAATGTTTGATTAATTGCATGATATGGGTATGTGTCTATAATATTTCTTGAAGGAATGATCTAGTTTCAAGACGATTGTACTAACAAGTTATGTTTTGAGACAACTGATATGCACTTGAGTGTAAGTAGGTGCTAGTTGTAGTAATATGATTAATGACTATTAGTTCATTATGACATGGATGTTAGTCTTGGAAAAGTTTGATTTCAATTAATAGACATGATGTTTTGATCCTTGGAACATGTGGCTAACACGTGTGAACAATTGCAAGGAAACATGCTTGGTATTAGCATTACAAGATAATAGTTGATTTGTTTATATAACTTTCATTGGGTGATGTGAAAGTACATAGTAAGACTCGATTGTAGAAAGATAAAAAGGTAAACAGACAGAATTGGGTAAGAATTCCTTTGGCAATGTTTGGGAACCACAATTCCAAATGAATGAATGTTTTCCATGAATACAAAAAGTCTTCTTAACCTTGATTTTTTCTGACATTATGTGGATATGTCTTATATTTATGAACCTATATTTGACAAGTATAATAGTTGGTTTCCATTTATGGCAAGATCTATCAAGGAATTGGAATCCCTTGGGAGATGATATATGTATATGTTCAATTCTAACGCATTGTGCTTGGTACAACAAGGTAAGGTAAACAGTGTATTGTTGTATTCATTTATAAACTAACAGTTATGTGTTTATGGTAGTATGATGCAGGGATTGCATGGAGAAAGAGACTTCCATGAAATCTTGAAGAAGGATCAGGTTGAGCTTTCCATTGGATGCATTAGGAATCCATGGGGATTAGTCATGGTGTTTGTTGCAAATTTTGTGCTTTTGGTGATTTCTAATTTGTTAGCACTTGATTTTTAGTTTTGTTTATGTTTGGTGCATGGTCATGCTACATTTTTTGTCATGCCATATTGTTATTATTTTTCCTGGTTTGTTCTTGTTTGTTTCCTGTGCTTTCCTTTTATGTTTTGAGGGTCTTGGGATTTGGTTGGGAAAGAGAAAATTTAATGGAGTTGGAAAGAGTTAAATGAAATTCGACATGTAATATAAGACCTTGATGAAGCTCGGTGTATGTATAAGGGTGACTGAAGGAAGGAATCTGACAGTGAGTTGGATTGGTTGGGTCCATTGGGATAAATGGATGGTGGTAGGACAATCAAGAGAAAGGTAATCAAGAAAGCTAAAATAAATGGATTTGAGGCATCATATGCCTTGGCAAAGATGGGAACCCTTATTCTGAATGTTGTGCATGCTATGAATGGATAAAGGGGTTTCTCTTAACCTTGACCTTATGATATCTGGTAATCATGTTGTGATCATGATTATGCTAATGTCTCTATATGTATACATGTATGTAATTTTCTGATAGGTTCGTCGAAGATTGTGATTGTTTTATGCTAATTTTTATATGTATGTATGTATGTCATTGTATGACAGGGTCTTTAGGGATCATGCTTGTGGAGGAATGATTTTTTATGCGAGTGAATGGCATGAGGAGGTTCCTGGTTTCATGAGGAATCAAGTCGCAAAGTAGCCCTGATAGATTTATGAGGTCAATATCATGTGGATATGATTTAATATTATGAAATTGTACTATGTCTATGTTTATGTTATAGAACGTAATGTTGAAAGATACAACATTGGAATGAAAGTAGTGTGATCTACGATATGTTGGGATAAGCATGGATAGTGGAAAGACACTAGAAGCAAGGTTGCTTGGTATATATAATGTAGTCTTGTTCATTTTTGCAACAAGGGTCAAATTCCACATTGGACAAATCAGATGATCAAGATAATATGTTAATTAAATATCTCTTTTTGAGAGGACCAAAAACGACCTAAATATCACCTAATTCGGTTAAACAGAAATCATGTCTTGAATTATTTTATTCATGCATACATTATGGAATGGGTCAGCCCTAACCATGTTAGTAACTGCTTGGATCAATCTTAACCTCAAGTTAACCCTTAGGAAAAACTATAAAAGGAAGGAACCTCAAGTTCATTTTATCACATTATTGTCATCTTTCTATTCTTCTATTTGTTCTTGGCTCACATAGATATGTCAAAAGGAGTTCGAACAGGGTCTCAAATTACAAGAAAAAGGTTTGCTCTAGGTTAGGGTTTTTAGAATCTCGGTTGCTGCACAAAAAAAATAAAAATAAATAAGTAAACAAACAAAAAACAAAAACAAAAATCATCCATGGTCGTACGCACAAAGTAAGAAAGAGAGTGAATTTGGCTCTCTGGTCACTCAGAGATAGTTTAGTGAGAGTGACTCTGGGTTTAGAGGTAGATCATAAGGATTTGGTCCCAAGTCGCTCACACTAGGTAGACCTGGGAGAGACCCTGTCATCGTAGTCGCTCACACAGCTCATTGAGGGTGCGACTTTGGCTCTCTGGTCACTTGCACAGCTCAATAAGGGAGTGACTTTGATTCTTTGCAATTTGGTGCGAGAGTCACATGCATAAAGACCTCCACGGTATAATTTTTTAGTTACAGTCGCTCACACACTGTATTCATGAGGGCAACCCAAAAGCTTCAGTCACTCATAAACTGTGTTCATGAGGGCGACCTGATTCAGATCTATGGTTTTGACATCTTGACATTAGCTGGCTTCAGTGATATGGTGGTCTTGTTTTCTTTACTATTATAATAGATCTGTAGATCTAGTTTATTGTTATCCACTGCAATTTATATATATTGGGCTCATTGTACTCTCTGTTGAAATTTTTTTATAACGATCTACTATAGAAGAAGATTTGAAAGGGTTTCTCCCTAGTCTTAGACCAATTTTTTCTCTCTTATGGTTGTGTTGTTGTCTTCTCTATCATGGTGTATATTGTTCTTTCTTCAGTTACATTTATGATTGATTATATTGCTAACAAATTAGAGGCATTTTTAATGAAAAGATAAATTAGGCTAAAGCAACTGATACAACATTGAATAATCAGAAAATTTAACATGGTATCAGAGCTAAGGTGAAATTCAAGCCCAAGAGAAGATAACCTTTGAAGCCTTCTTCGTCAAATAGAAGATTTCCTATTCAAGGAAAAGATGTCGTCCTCTACCTTCAAGGAGAATGAAAAGTTGAGTGATGCATCAAACTTTGCTATATGGAAAGTCAGATTGGAGATCATAGCTAACAACAATGATGTGTTGGAATACATCCAAGGGAAAAATGTTGGAGCCTCTAGAAAATTCTTTTGCTTCTCTCAAGAACAGGTACAAGAAAGGTGAGTCTAAAGTAAGGAAAATTATAGTTGATGGTTTAGATGATCATTTACTTTCTTATTATTGAGGGACAAAGTCCCCTAGGGTCTTGGGTGATCCAGGTGGATATTGGTGGCCACCTGCCAAGTTCACCTGGACCCCCACCATTGTCTTTCTCAGCATTTTCAGTTTCCTCAATTGTAGCACAACTTACTATTTTTAGCAGTTTTTCGGGTCCTGAACTTCCGGAGCCGTTTTGAGGCCCTAAACGACGTTTTTTGGGGAATCCAAGGGCAACATGGATCCATGGACCGATGTTGCCCGTTCCAACAATGGTAGTTCTCGGATAGATCTTTCTAACGAGCTATCATACGCATCAAACGGAGATTGTATGCCAAAGTTACGACCCTGGGAAATTGATGTACCAATTTACCCAAAAC
>APFE031324547.1:0-32208 GCA_000404065.3 Pinus taeda | reverse complement strand
TCAATCCTTTAACCTACAAGGAAATCAATTCAAGGAAGCATAGCAGTATATGGCCCAAGCATCATAAGAAAATCAACTTCATAGAATATTGAAAGATAGTTAGTTATACAATTGAAACAACCATTCATATGTAAATCAAAACATTGATATCATAAGCATGAAGAAGATGAATATCAGGAACAAGACAAGTGTTTCTTTTATTATAGATAACTAAAATACAGTAAGGAATGATTTCACTTGAGTCTTCGTTTTGCAAGCTCCAAGCAAAATCGTCCTCCGGATTCATCCAATCTCAAGCCTTCAAAAAACTCCTTCCATGAATCACTCAAGGATATCTTCACTAATGGAAAGACATCATAACTCAAGGAAACAAGGGTTTCATGTAATGGGGGAAGTGTTGGAAGCGCAAGGATCTTCAGACCTGATCAGGGATAATCTCAATAGAGTGATTTTTCTCTCTCTTCCCTCCTCCCTTAGGCCTTCCCATTGAAGCCTTTTTATACTTCTCCCAAAGTAGCTTTTTAGTTTGGAATTCATTGGGAACAGTTGGGCTATGGGCATTAATAGGTAATCAACAGGTAAAATCCATGTTCTTTGCCCGAGATTAAGGAGATTTAATTTTTTTAAGTGTTCTAAGACATATACGCAGGTTGAGTATACACAGACCCGCGTACACACGCTTTTAGATCAGGGAAATGTCACGTATAGGGAGTAAAACATTGTTTTTTAAGTATTTGGACCAGGTCTAGAAGGAGGGGTTTCCCTAGGCCATGAGTGCAACATCACAAACATCAAGAGTGAGATTTGGGGCTATAACAGATGCCCCCTAATAAATGAGGTTAGACGGGGTACATGATGGACGAAATGTATTAAGTAAGTGAATGGAAAGGAACCCTATGAAAAACTGAGAAGGAATTCACCAGAGTTCAGCCTGCCAAGCAAAAAAAGGAGATCAGAAAGAAACACTGTCTGAAGCAGGCATACCCATGCTCAGAGAAAGTAAAGCATGTCCTCATATGAAGTACAAGCGAATCCACTAAGTATACAATTATAAAAGACTGGAAAATACATAATGGATCATCTTATCATGATCGAACATGTACATGTTTGAATATCACATATAAGAATGTCAATCATGCTGAAGGATGAAGCAGATCACTGATATCAAAGACTGATCCCAAAAGTACCAAATGAACATGATGGAGTAACATGGTACTACACTACAAACTCAGGTGCCAACATATAGAATGTCACCATGAATGACTACAACATATAAGGTGGAGTGGTATCAACTAGCAGTAATAGGAGCAACTGTTCAGTGAACCAATGAATGCTGATGCAACCTGAGGTCTTCACCGACCGCCCTGGTACATTTCTACACCATGGGAATAAATAATTTGAAGTCGACCATGCGAGAAATCGTTTGATTACCGGTCATTGATGTATACCATTAACAAACACGAGACCACTCATCGATAATGATAATGAGCGTTAAGGTAGCCAGTACAATCTAACAAGTGTGAATAGATGAGCTTGAGTCAAACACCTGTAAGAATCTATCAATCACGAGACAATGATGGTTTCCCACTGATAATAGCAAATATGACTACAAACCCCAAGGTACTGCCAAATGGACTCTAGATCTTTTCCCTAAAGCAATGAGTCATATTCGATAGGGATAGATCTGATAGAAGGCATTAAGGCATCCTTCATCAATCTAGTGCAAGTGTAACCCATAGGCCAATAATGTGGAAGGAATCGGACGGAAAAGATGTAGTAACTCAACCGAAGCAGGTTTCTGGCATACACAAGATGTGGCTAGCGCAAGATAGAAACCTTCTAAAACAACCAATAATGAAAGCTGACACAAAGGTGAGGTACGCACCAATAGGGTCAAATGGAAATCAAGGTACTACATGAATCCCAATGTGTGATAATGTAAGCTGATGTCAAACACAAGGGAAACCACTCAATCAAAGACCCGTGATACTGATCGATGCTGAGCACAAGGTGACCTATCAATAATGAAAATAGGGCCAGGGTGCGGCTTTAGGCCTGTCCTCAGAGCAAGATGTCGTCGTCGATAAGGACAAGACCTGCCAACAAGAAGTTAGTGGAGACCTTCTCAAACTGGCATGAGTAAAGGACCAATATAACCGATGTGATGATAGACAAGACACTAACAACCAGGGATGCCTAACTGAAAAATCAGTCAAGAGACACCACAGAGAGGCCGACTCAGGCTAACCACCCTGGAAAAAAGCACGATTCAATGTGACTATGTGGCAGCATATGATGATTCTGTATAAGTTCATCGTGGAGGAGGCACGAACGAACCCTCCATATGATCGGAATAGATAACAAATCGAGGGAGAACTCACTCAATAACAAGGTTAAGGCATACCTAAGTCAAACTAAATCCCGACCAAATAGAGGAGACTTTGTTTTGAGTGCTTTGTTCAAGGGCAACATGGCTGACTCCAGTTGCCAACAGTAAGTGTAAATATTGTCCCATTCTCGCTCTTTTTGGAATATATAATTTTTTTATCTTTCTCTTTAAGCTAGAAAAAGAATAAAAGAATGCTAAAGTACAGTGAAAAGAACGAGTGTCGGTGAAATAGATGATCTAGTTCCTAGGATTGGAACAATCCTATGCTCAATGTAGGGAGATGAAAACTGGTCAAAGACGCTCAAAGGTGTGTTCCTTCCATGGGTCAAGGTGTGTTAAGTTACAGAAGTCAAGGGAATGCAAGTTTGATTTTGCTGTCATCATGGTAAAAAGTTGGCTTAAACATGAGTTCAAGTGAAGCCGACTCAAGGCCAAAAGGTGCAAATGGTCAAAATGCAATGTAGTAGTACAACTCAACACAAAGGAGCCTCTAGGGTATAAGGCCAAAACAAAGCGAAGAAGCAAAGAGGAATGAGTCTTCATCGCATAAGTCATGGCGGGACTACAGAGGACTCCCGAGCCTACTCAGATTGAAGCAGCATGGGCAACAAATGTCGGTGAGGTGCTAACTACGATGCCCATGAAAATGATGGCTCTACCATCGTGTCATGATTTAAAAATCAACGAGTGAAGATGGTTTACAAACCATAACACAATGGGATCGACCCTATGGCAAATGTATCAATAAATGGAGGCTAGTATGCATAATGCAATGGAAAAAATGGCTTCCCTAACCTATATGCTAGTGAGAAAACGATACCTGCCATGGCGGGTCAGCAATCATGGAACTGTCTTGAAATTGTCAAAAAAGCATCCAAAATGTCCTGAAAATCAAACCATTCTTGACATTCCAAGCAACCACGTTAAAAGTTACATGAGACAAAACATAATCAAGTTTTGAAAAAAAATTGACATTTTCAAAGCTTATAAAATAGTTTTTCGACTCACCATTATCACCGTTTGATTTGAGAGCAAAGGAGTGAAGCAAAAGGAGAAAGCGTTGCCATTTGCCAAATCTGACTGTTCAAATCTTCCCAAAGTCACCAGGTAACCCTTAAACTTATCTTGCATTCAATTGTGGTTGGTTTTAGAATTTTTAATTCAAGTTTCACTGTTGAATTATTGTCAAAAAATTTGTCGCGGCGTATACGCGGGTTGGCTATGTGCAACCCATGTATATGTAGGCCTTAGATGCGATTGTGTATGAAACAGACCCACATATATGTCGGGAAAACTTAAAAACAAAAATCTAACGATCCAAATTTGTTTTTTCTTCAAGATGCCTGTCGCTTGGAGGGAAAGGGAGCATGCCTTAGTGGATGATAAGGTTATGAACAATCCTAATGCCCTAGATGCCTTAAGAGGATGCAGTTTGCTAAAGTTCTTTAAAATGCCAAACATGAAAGCAGACACTCGTTTGCTCGAAATGCTCATTCACTAGTAGAGCATCAAGGATGACTCATTTATGATTGATCAAATTTGACTCAAGATAGAGGTTGAGGATATTTATTGCATCCCAGGCCTTGCCTAGAGGGGAGAGGTAGTACATTCCACAGGAAAATCACGAGGCAGTCTCTCTATCAAGGACTATGTGCATATATATTTCCCGGGTCATCCAGAAAAGGTTAGAAGTCAAATTCCAATCAAGCATGTGGAGAGTTTATCATTGAGGATCATCCTATTCACTATAGTCAGTGTGAGAAGATCAACTTCCTTACACCAGGCTTCACGGCTATCCATGAGCTTGGCGGTAGACTGTCTCACCACAATATTTGATTGGTGTACTCCTCTTCTCGCCAACCTGAAGAGCCAACTAACTTCTATCAATAAGGGGCATACCAAAAACTTCGAGTATGGAACTATTTTGTGCTTTTTCATCTTTGAGAGGGTCCCAGTACTCTATCCTAGAGTATCAGTTTTGATCAGCACCCCACAAGATGCACGAATGGGCAAGTGGGCTGACTTGATGAAATGACTATGAGGTGGGGATGTTCCACGGACTGCGTTCGATGATGACTTCTTCTCCTGGTGGGGGAAACAGATCATCGTCGTAGACGACTACCCTATGCTCGGATGGAATTCTGAGGAGATCCTGATCTAGATTTACCACCAACTACAACATGGGGCAATATAGGTAACAAATGTTTTTAATTTTATGATTTTTATGACTTTTTTAATGATTTTTCAAATATAATAATGAATTTTGAAAAATATTTTTGATAGGATTCAAATGACTAATATGATGATCATGTTTTAGATATTGGGCCAGTATGACCAGATGGGTTCCCACAGCATGGACGTCATGGCCGAGGTGTCGAAGAAGTGGCTGCAGAGACAAAGCAACTTCTACACATGGTTCAACGACACTTGGTGAGACTAACTCACCGAGTACCGATGGAGGCTGTAGAGGATCTCCATATAGACATGCAGCGTCATGTTGTTGGCATGCTACGAGACTGGGTTCACACTCTTAGGCATGTGGCCAAAGTAGTAGTCGCATACTTAGCCGCTCATCCTAAGTCAGGGCATTAGATGTACTGGACATGATTATGGGCATTTGAGTCCCAATTTTTGTATATTATTTTGGAGACACTTATGTACACTCGAGATATTTTATGATATATATACAGTTTCGACTTTTTGATGCTCGATTTTATTGTGATGAATGAATGATGTGCCAATCTAATGCTTGATTAGTGATAGAATCAGCTAACCAATTATGAGATCTTGGAATGTGCAAATAATTAATGTAAGTTAATTATATTTGCAACAACCTCACCCTTAAATACTGGCGATATAAACATGGATCCCTTACCTGATAAATGTTATTCAATTGTGACACTATCAATTGTGAATCAAGATAGACTACCAACGAATCGATTTCATAAGAAATTGCTTCGAATAGTAAATTAATGATGGAAATATACTTAGCCATATTATTTGAAGCGGGACCAATGCATACTCCCCTTGACACCATCAACTGACCAGTTGGATAGTAGATTACCCAAGCTATGGAAGCAGGGTTCTGAGTGTGCCGACTAGCACCATTAGTGAATCCATAATAGATCGAGTCATCCATCAACACTTGCCATAGCAAAAATTGTCGATATCACAAACTCCCGATGAGATATGTACAAACATATAAAATGTACAAAGAAGCCATTGCCTAGTTGCTACTTAAGCAAAGTAATAGGTAGAGCCCGTTTCAGGGCTCTATCAGATTGTTTCCTTCAAAATCGATTAACTCATATGCCCCCTTTTCTAAAATTCGTTTCATTATAAAGGGACAGTACCACATAGTCTTGAACTTTCCTGCCCCCAAAGCATCCTTATCTTGCTCATAGACCAAGACAAGGTCGCATTCAGAAAAGACTTGAGGATAGAAAACTTTATCGTACTAAGTTTTAACCCTTTTCTTATGAGCCTCATTGATTGTGGCGACATCTTGATGCTGCTCATCAAGATGTTCCAAATGAAGGGGGTGCTCTTCAAAACTAGAGGTCTCTGGAAGGAGCTCAATAGCTAAATTAAGAGATGGAATTTCACATTCAACAGGAAAGATAGATTCTATCCCATAAACTAACTAAAAAGGTGTAAAACCTGTAGCAGTCTTTACAGAGGTTTGGTGTGCCCAAAGAGCCGGATACAACATAAGATGCCAGTTGGACCAATTTTTGTCGATCGTCCTTTACAAGATTGTCTTAAGGGTTTTTTTCACAGCCTTGACCTATCAATTGCCCTGAGGATAATATGGAGATGAGTGCTCCTACCAAAAACCCAATTTAAGAGCCAATTCAGACATTAGTTGGTTCTGAAAATAACTTCCATGGTCGGTGACAATCTCTCTCGGGATACCGAACCTTGAGATAATATGATTGAAAATGAACAGTGTCGTTGTTTTACTATCATTTTTATAAGTGGGCATGGCCTCATCCCACTTCGTGAAGTAGTCTATGACCATGATAATGTACTTCTGATTCACTACTGAAGATGGATTACAAGTTGTAAAATCAATACCCCACTTAGTAAAAGGATCGATAGTTACAATGGGAAACATAGGAGCTAGATGTGTGTACATCTTCCAAGTACAAACTTGATAGGGGTGATAGTGTTTGACCCTTCAACATAATCTTTGAAGAGAGAAGGCCAAAAATAGCCAGCACACAAGATACGTTGGGCTATAGAAAGCCCTAAAAGATGACCACCACAAGCTTGATTGTGGCAATCATTGAGTACTAACTCTGCTTCATCTAGGGTTAAACAATGTCAAAGGATTGAATCAACCCCTCGATGATATAATGTATCACAAATGATGACATAGTTCTTAGCCAGGTGACGTAGTTTTCAGCGTTCATCCCTAGAGAAAGTAGAGGGAAACTTCAAAGTCTAGAGATAGAGAATGATATCTCCATACCAAGGGTTGAGTGAAGAGATGAGGAATAAATTTTTGTTGGGAAAACTTTCCTCGTAAATGGTATCCTCTCCACAAGGCAGCTCATAAATTAACTCTGCAAATACCATAGATTTCTTAGACTTGGAGGACAAGAACTCGAGATCGAATTCTTGTAAAATGACTATCCATCGATTATATTTGCCCCCAATCACTCACCTACTGAGGACAAATTGGAATGGATTGACCACCGCTAAGACAAAAATTTTGTATAGCAAGATATAATAGCGAAGCTGCTGGACAACATGGACAACTGCCAAAGCCAACTTCTCAATAGGAGAATAGCAAAGTTTAGGACCTATCAAGCCTTGGCTCAAATAATAAATCACATGCTCCCTTAGAGCATCGTCTTCCTGAATGAGAACCATACCTATGGTTGATTCTGCAGTAGCGAGATATAAAAGGAAATCCCTGCCATAATCCAGTGGACTCAAAAGCAGGGCAGAGACTAATGCCTTTTTCAAGGCATCGAATGACCACTGCACAAAGTCATCCCATACATATGGAACTCCTTTCCATAGCAAATGCATAAACCCTTTAGTGATCTCGGCATAATTTGCTATAAACCTTCTTAAGAAATTAGCCTTCCCTTGAGGACTTTGAAGTTGCTGAATTGAGGATGGGGGAGGGAACTAAATTATTGCCTCCACCTTGAAGGGATCAACTCGAATCCCTTCATTTGAAATAATGAACCCTAATAACTGACCAGATGTAACCGCAAAAATGCACTTATTTGGATTCAACCGGATCTTGTAAAATCAACATCGCTCAAAAACCAATAGAAGGTGACTAGGATGATCAGTTTTCTTTCGAGAATGCACAGCTAGATCGTCCAAGTATGCCATGATGATATGTTTAATGTTGTGGAAAGCATATGACATGGAACGCTGGAAGGTAACTCCATAATTTTTAAGACCAAAAGGAATTCTTTTGTATGCAAAGGTACCCTAGGGACATAAAAAAGTTGTCTTATGCTGATCTTCAGGATGGATAGAGTTCTGATTATAACTAGAAAAACTGTCCATGAAGGAGAAAATCTCATTACCAGCACACTCATCAATAATCTGATCAATAAATGGCATGGGGTAATTATCTTTGGGACAAGATTTTTTTAGGTCCCTAAAGTTAATGCATACTCAGATTGTTCCTTTATTTTTATCCATAGGGACTGGATTAGAAACCCAATCTGTTAGAGGAACAATGTATATAAAACCCACCTTAAGAAACTTCTCTATTTTAGCTTTAATGGGTCCTGCTTTCCTAGGATTAACCGACCGAATATTCTCACGAATTGTTTGGTGTTTTCATATGTCTTGATCTCATGTTGAACTATGGATGGATCAATGCTAGGCATTTCTTCATAAGACCAAGTGAATACATCTCAAAACTCATTAAAAAGGTCGGTGTAAATTTGAATTTCTTCAGGGGAACATTCAGCTCCAATGAAGAGATTCTCCATCACATTAGGGTTCCAAGAGATGTTTATAGATATCGTTTTTGAAATCACTGACATATTACCTTCAGCACGAAAGTGTGCTAGAGCCAAAGGATTTGATAATGTACAAACATCACTAGTAAAGAGCTCGGAGAACTTAGATTCTACTTCCTGCAACAAAGGAAGAAAATATGAACAATGGTGTAAGTCTTCCCAAGGTCGACCTACACCCATCATTACTTCTAGGATTGCTTCCTCGGATGGTAAAACAATGTATAAGCAGTCCATAGTAGAGGTAGAATCAAGGTTACAAGCCGGGGCCACATCACCATCTAGCTCCTCCTCAAAGAAAGGTGTAGAATGGTTGTCTGTAGATTTGACGATAGACTGAGATCTAAGCTCTACTGCAGACATAGGAAATGCCATTCCACCAACTTTTCGTTCAGCGAATGTGGTCGTAGGTGAAGGTAAGATCTAACGGTCTAAAAAATAATGCGTTCAGAAGAACTCTTCCTATGAACACTCCTCCGATGATGAAACAACATTGATTCTAGCGATAGGAGAGGGAAAGTCAAATGTACCCATCAGTGAAGAATACATCCCAACTATTAGATTCTGAGTAGGTGGATGAGGGTTATCCACTAAAGGAACAGTAGAATCCGAAGTTTCTCGAGGATCAACTGGAGAATAATCCAATTAATCAACCGTGACGATTTTCCCCTCATGAGGAAAGCAAATGACACGAAACATTGTCAAAACAATGGAATCCATTTCGTATACCCAGTTTCTTCCTAAGAGGAGATTATAATCTAGGTTAGCATCAATGACTTCTACTTCGATATTGACGACCTTCCCCCCAAAACATATGGGAAAGGTCAGGATAATCCCATGCAGCTTATGAGAATGTCCATCAAATGCAGTCAGGAGGGTAGGTGAACGAACAGCTGAAGGTGATCCAATGGCCTTCCAGCATGACATCGACATGACACACATGGAAGCTCCTTCATCAATAATGGTACGAAAAATGTTAATTTTTCAATATGTAGACTTTATTTGAAAATCTATGTGATGAGGGTGTCACTTTTTGACATTAAGCATGTCGAAAGTGAGCACTAAAGAGTTGTTTGGATCAACTACCCCTATCACTGAAAGAAATGCACTTCATTGAGTTGGACACAACTGGAGAACCTGTAAAGCAGACATAGCGCATGGACTTTGCATGAGATCCTCAGCAATGGAGTAATTCTGAGCAACCCTATCATTAGGATTGATAGTCATGTGTCTAGCGGAACCTTTCGGTATCCATGGTATAGTCTCAACAGGGGGTCGCTCAATATGAAGGTCGGTATTTCTGAGAGTAGTTTTATCATTGAATGTTTCAGTTTCATCGTAATCACATGATTGAGTGGCCACATGGACGTTAGAACCCATCATGAAAACATTTGATGATTTCTCCCCTTCCTAGTTGCCCCCTGCACAGGTACCAAGATTTGAACTCTTGCCAACAAGCATTTGTTGCCCTTGGGGAAAAGGGTTGGTTAACACAGCTTGAGAGCTAGAAGTCCCTTACTGCCCTGACAAGTGATGAGCATCTTGAATCTTTGGTTAGAGATGAGTTAAATGGTCTCCATTGCATAGTTTGCATGGAAACTTGACTTTCTTTCTAGACTCATTTCCACCACCACTAGCATTATTGCCAGGTTTATTTGCGTCAGTCTTCCCATCTTGACTCTTTTTCTTACCTCATCCTTTCTTTTTACCCTTGGAATTTTGATTTCCTTTGGGTTTGGAATATTGGACGCCTTAATAGAAGAGGGTTGAGAAGACGAACGGTTAGAGGATGTGACGTGATTGTTAGGAGCAATTTGTAAAGACAACTGTTGCAATTGGTTCAACAAGTTCACTACATTTGTGTCTACGGATCCAACAATACCATCTACATGGGGACCTAGCTTCAACTTGGCTATATCAACCTTAGTCCTAGGAGCATCAGGATTTTTTTTTTATAGAATCCTAGACTGAGAGTAAATCAATTCTAACTACTGGGTTCTAAAAATAGCTTGCTCCTCAGAATAGACTCTGGACAGAGAGACATCCTTAGAGATTTCAGGTTGTAAGGATTTCAAAAAACATTCGAGATGGTATTCCGGAGGAATTTCGGCTTTAATGAGTGTCTTTCTCTGCCTCTATTCCTGAATATGATAAAAAATGTGAGTTGTCGTACCCTGACGAAAATTCGCCAGAAGTTTAGTTCCCACATCATAATGGAAGGGAAACTGGAAATGATTTAGGAAAATATTACCCGTCTGCAAAAGATGTAAAGCTATCCCCTGGCAACTCTATATACCACTTGGCTGCATTACTAGTTAAGGTGCATTCAAAAATTCTCAACCTAATCGAGTCATCGATAAGGGAGTTTAATGAGCACCACAAATGGAATGCCATTACATGGTCACTTGGGTCTTCACCACCCTTCCCCTTGAACTTTGGAATGTCTGAGGGGATTTTGGTTGGGACCGGAGGCTAGGCCGGATTTTATTTGATTGGATTGTTTTTTAATTTCGTGAGATCTGGCAAATTCAAAGTTGCCAAAAAAGGAAGCCTAGGAGGACCCTAGGGATTCCACCCAGACTGGGTAGGGTTCCCAAAGTTCTGAAAAGATTCGTTTGGATTTTGAAAGGCACCAGGCTACCCGAAGTAACCAACAGAAACAACTAAACCAAAAGGCAAACCTTGTGATCTAACAAAACTCGAAGTTTGACCAACTCCGACTGGAAAACCTCCATAACCAATGAAGCTCCCTCCTAAAGGATTATAAGGAGTTGATAACCCCTGATAAGGGTTCCAAGCAAAAGCTAAGGGAGGAATACTTCGAAATGAACTAACTGTGGAGTACGGCCTATTCCATTCTTGGCCGAAAAATGGATTCCCAGTTCCTATGCCACTAACTGCAGGGTTAGTCCAACCTTGAAAGGGATTACTACCTTGTCCTGTAGAAGAAAAAGACATAGATGCTATTGTTGGGTTGGAATTTGGTATATGACCACTTCCAAAAGGAAAACCATAAAATGAATCCGACCACCCATCATGGATGTGGAGGCACTAAATGGAACTGACGAAATACCCTGTGAATGGGTGCCAAACAGGAAGAATCTAGAATTAGATGCATTGACTTGGGAATTTCCACTCGTAGAAGGAATGGAGGTAGACCCAAGTAAGGATGTGCTAGCAAAATACCCAAATAAAGATGTAGAGGGGATGGAAATAGTTCCTCCCCCTTGTACTGATGTTGGTGTCTACATGGTTATAGCACTTGTGGTAGAAGCTATGCTTCCAGTGGTGGTCATCGAAGGTAAGTGTGTAATATGACCTGGACTTGATGGTCTATGCAGTGGAGTCCCAATGTATTGTAATACGTCTGGATGGTTAGAAGGTAGAGGAGAATTTAGAGGTACTAATGACTCTGGGAGTTCTTCTACCTCTATTATCTTCTGATTGAAAGAGAACTCAAGAAAGAATTAGAGTGTTCCTTTCTAGTTCTGCGGAAGTACTAGGCCTATCCTGAACACTAATGCCCTCGAGGGGAGGATCGATCCTCGATGCGTTAGCTGCCACAGGATGAAACCTACCAGTGAAGGTAATAGAGGAAGTTACGCTGACCTCCTAACAATAGCCTGTGTCGGTGCAAGCCCCCAAGCTTCACAAGGGTGCCCTCAAGTAGTACCATTGAGAGTGATATAGCATTAACCTCAAGTGCCATGGGATTCCCCTCCGCAGCAACCTATGTAGATCCCTAGGAGAAGAAACTAAGGTTACCAACTCGTGTTGGAAGCTACGCAGAACAGTCTTGAAGTAAGATCCAACAAGTAGGAGAGGGGGTATCTCTCTTCCTTATCTTCAAAAACCCTCATGCTTAACTCCCAGATCCGGAT
The DNA here is from genome assembly GCA_000404065.3 of Pinus taeda. Taxonomy (NCBI): domain Eukaryota; kingdom Viridiplantae; phylum Streptophyta; class Pinopsida; order Pinales; family Pinaceae; genus Pinus; species Pinus taeda. The sequence goes on along the minus strand of APFE031324547.1, from coordinate 19,942 downwards.
CTCTCTTGGTCTTCCTAATGCTATGGGATTTGCACTCACTATTCAGACTCATATGTTTGAAAGTTTAAATGGCCTTGGAGAGTTTTCTCTCCACACGCCTAATGCAAGGCCCTAAAATATCCTAAAACTTGTTGTTGTGTCTAAATTGACAATTATAAAAAAGTTCCAGTGTATTTTAATTAGCGCTTGTTTTTAAATGGGCTATTCTTAAGTCAAAGGATAAGCAGAAATGAAACTTGTGGTGTTTTGACACAAAATAAATTAATAAAAACCAAACTATATGTAAATGCACTCATTTTGTTCTTCGATGAAAGAAATTTCTACTAGGTTCTGAGGAACTTCTAAGAAAGCAATAAATTTTTCTTTTCTTTTATTTTACTCAAGCTTCACACTCACAAAAATTAACAAAACCATGGATGTCCTAAAAGATGCACAAATTTATCCTAATTCAATGAGTACATGCTGATGCAAAACTTAAGAGTACTCTAAATCAAATAAATGAAAGTAGCTTGTTTATCAATTCTAATTAGCCACTGAAGATGTTTAGATAGAATATAAGTTGCTCATGCTCATTTTTGTCCAAACACTAAAAGCAAATTTCAAGACAAACAAAAATGCACTTTCACTTGCAAAAAGGAAACTAAATCAAAACAAGGCCAAAGAAAGAAAAAACCAAGTTTTCAAGAAGTTTTCTTCAAAATCAAAAACAAAAATGACTTTTCAAAAGTGTTCCAAATACCATTGAGAACTTTGAGACCGTAGAATAAGCAACAAAAATAGTTTGCAAGATATCAACTCAAAATGGGCGAAAACTCAACAAAATAGGTGTTTCAAGATGCTCTCAACAATCAAAGAGCAGCAAAAAGAGCTTAATGACAACGATCAAGAGATCAAGACAAACAAGTCTCAAAATCATCACACAACAACTTTCAAAAAGCAAGAAAAGTAATTGGCCACAAAGATGTAGTTTTGACACGCAAACAAAAAGATCACCAAAACAAGGTTTGCCACAAAGATTGAGACCAATATTTCCACCCTAGAAGACCAGAACAACCAAGATTCCCAGAAAGAAATCTTATGTGCTCAAACAAAAATGATGGCGCTTGCAACAAAACAAAACAAGACCAACACTTTCCACAACCGGAGAGAGTTCGAAATCATGAACTTGTTGTAAAAATAAAGACTGACACAGAAAAGTAACTGTTTAGGAAAGACTCAGACCAGAAGACAAATCTTCAAAAACAAAAATATTTGAAAAATCTTGAAAATTTTAGAGTATACGCGACTGTGTCAATACACAATTGCATGTATACTCGAGCTTATATGGTGAAACTTGCATACATACATGATTGTAACCTAACCAAGATGCGTATATAACAGATTACAAGAAAAAAACAAAAAAAAAAAATCTAAAGATACTTATCAAACTTATAGTTCAAGTTCCTACAGGAAAAGACTACTCAGTCACAACAAGTAGATAAATAGCTAAGCCCTGATTGGCTTGAATAAACCCAAAGTAGGAACAAAAATACTATTGTCACCAATGGAGTCGCCAATTCTGTTGAGGGACAAAGTCCCCTAGGGTCTTGGATCAATACCCTAGCAGAGCGAGGTTATCTATAAAGAAAAAAATCATTCCATACAGCCATGATACTAATATAAACAGACTATGCGAAGAGAGGTGCACCTAGGGGTCCTTCATTTGGGTATATCTAGCCAGGGTCTAAACCCTCTCGAAGTTCCTTTCAATCCTTCAACCTGCAAGGAAATCAATTTAAGGAAGCATACCAGTATATGGACCAAGCATCATAAGAAAATCAACTTCATAGCATATTGAAAGGTAGTTAGTTATACAATTGAAACAACCATTCATATGTAAATCATAACATTAATATCATAAGAATTAAGAAGATTAATATCAGGAACAAGACAAGTGTCTCTTTTATTATAGATAACTAAAATACAATAAGGAATGATTTCACTTGAGTATTCCTTTCACAGGCTCCAACCGGAGCTGTCCTCTGGATTCATCCAATCTCAAGCCTTCAACAAACTCCTTCCATGACTCACTCAAGGATATATTCAGTAATGGAAAGACATCATAACTCAAGGAAACAAGGGTTTCCTGTAATGGGGGAAGTGTTGGAAGCACAAGGATCTTCAGACTTGATCAAGGATAATCTTAGCAGAGTGATTTTTCTCTCTCTTCTCTCCTCCCTTCGGCCTTCCCATTAAATCCTTTTTATACTTCTCCCAAAGTAGTTTTTTTAGTTTGGAATTCATTGGGAATAGTTGGGCCACAGGCACTAATAGGTAATCAATAGGTAAAACCCATGATCTTCGCCAGAAATTAAGGAGATTTAATTTTTATCCTCCTCAAAATAAATTGAAGGCTCCCAGGTATGAAAGTAATGCAATGAATAAGTTGAATACACTTGTTTATGCTCTTACTAGTTCTTCTCTACCAGATTCATGGGACAATTGATTGGTTGATAGTGGGGCCACTCATCATTTCTTTGGCTATAAAGAAGTCCTCTCTAATCTGTTAGAGATGGAGACTAAGCTAAATATAATTCTTGGAGACAACTCTACTCATCCCATGAAACGTTTTGGGTCTGTCAAATTTTAGCTAAATTCTAGGGAATCAATTTTCCTACATGATTTCATGTATGTAACGAGACTAATGAAGAATCTGGTATTTGTATCTGCATTGGAAGACAAAGGGATGAGCATTTCCTTCATCAAAGGTAAATATATAACTTGGCTTGTTGCTTCACTTATGACGAATGCCTTCACACTAGGATCGAGATTTGAAGGACTCTATAGGGTCACTGGAAGACCTCTCATTGCATTGGTTCATAATAGTAATAATTTGACTGAATTATGGCACCGCTTACTGGCTCATCTTCACTATGATTCACTTCTGAAATTGAAGAAATTGGTCTATGTTATTCCTGATGTTCAAACTCATCATGATGGAGTTTTCTTGAGTTGTGCAAGTGGAAATAAAACAAGGGGAACATTTCCCTCAGTAAGAACAAAACTCATGACATCCTTCATCTCATTTATTATGATATATGTGGTATAATGCATGTACATTCTCTTGGTGTTCATGTTTACTACATTACCTTTATCGATGACTTCTCAAGAAAGATATGGATATATTATCTTAAGCACAAGGATGAAACCTTTGAAACATTCAAGGAATTCAAAGCCTTGATCAAAAATCAAGCATGAAAGGGAATCAGAGTCTTTAGGTATGATAATGGAGGATAATACATGTCAAAATAATTCATAGAATTTTGCAAGAAATATGGAATCAAGAAGGAAAAAATTGTGCCATATACTCCTAAACAAAATGGTCTAGTAGAAAGAAAGAACATGTCTATATTAGAAGCATTTTGTGCTATGCTACATGATCAAAAGGTGCCAAAGTTCATTTGGGTGGAAGAAACATCTATTGTTGTATATGTTCAAAACAGGGTGCCTCATCAAGCATTAGAAAATGAGACCCATGAATAAATATGCACATGTACTAAGCTTGATATTATCCATGTTTGTGTAATTAGATGCCGAGTAGATTTTCATGTGCCAAAAGACAAAAGGTACAAACTAGAAGCTACTGGCAGAAAAGGTACATTTGTGCATTATTGTGAAAATTCTAAAGCATATAGAATTTATATTTCAGGTTAGAGGAAGGTCAGAATTAGTATGTACATAACATTTGATGAAGATGCAACTCTTCGTAAAGAAAGAGATCTTCCTCCACCTCCTGCCAAGGAAGAAAATGATGGCTGGGATATTTTGGATGGTCTATCAACACCTAAGTCCGATATGGTTAATGATCTCATAGAGCCTATGGATCCGTTAGATCCTCCTCCAAGTGATCCTCCCTTCAAGAAGAGATCACTTTGGCTTCGAGATACTTTATAGGATACTGAAAGAAATGTACTCATTCAAAGATCATTCAAAGAAAGGAAACAACCATGCAGGTAGTAGGGATATGTTGCTGCTATGAGTACTATGATTCATGTCAAACCATCCACATTCAAAGAAGCACTGAAAGAACAAGTTTGGAAGGATGGTATGGCTGAATAATATGAATCAATTATGAAAAATGTTGTATGGGACATTGTACCTAGACCGAAAGGGAAGTCTGTTGTGACCTCAAAATGGCTATTTAAAATTAACCATGGAATTGATGGAAGCATTGGGAAATAAAAAGAAAGGTTTTTGGCTCAAGGATTTTCTCAAAAAGAGGGAGAAGATTATGATGACATATTTTCTCCCGCAAATTCATATACAACCATCCGTTCTATAGTTTTCCTTGTTGCAAGTGAAAGATGGACTCTTCATCAGATGGATGTAAAGACTACATTCCTTAATGGCATATTACAGGAATAGGTCAATGTTGAAAAAACACAAATAGTCAAAGTGGAAGATTGTAGAACACATGTTTTCAGGTTGAATAAGGAATTGCATGGCTTGAAGCAAGCTCGCTGATCTTGGTATGTTCATATTCACAGTTAGTAAAGACGTTATTTACAAGAAGCAATGTCGATCCCAACCTCTACTTCAAGGTTGTCCAAGGTATGCCATTGATTTTGGTTTTATATGTTGGCAATATATTTTTGATAGGTAATGAGCCTCTAATGATGTAATGTAAGAGGAATCTGGCCTCAAAGTTTGTCATGAAATACCTTGGTCTCATGCATTACTTTTTGGGCCTTGAAGTGTGCCAAAAGTTTGGTGAGATTTTTCTTTCACAACAAAAATACATTGTAAAGTTGCTAGAAATATTTGGAATGACTGAATGTAAACCTATGGCCACTCTAATCGAAATGAACTTCAAGAAATTATGTGGAGATGTTGTAGGAATAGACCTAAAAAATCCATCTTAGTACATACAATTGACTAGGGCTCTAGTTTTCCTTGTGAACACACGTCCAGACATATGCTATGCAGTTTACACTTTGAGTCAATTCAAGACTGAGCAACACCACACACATTGGATAGTTGCTAGACACATATTGAGATATTTGCATGGGTTGATTACACTTGGCCTGAGATGTTGTGCAAGAAATGTTCAACTTCATGGATACACAGATGCTTATTGGGCCGGATACTTTACCGACACAAAGAATACATGGATTCTTCTTTAGCCTTGGATTTTCCATGATATCCTGAATGAGTAGGAAACATAAGTCTGTAGCATTGAGCATAGTTGAAGTAGAATAGATTGCTGCTAGCATCTCTAGTTGTGAAGCAGTCTCGTTGAGAAAGTTCTTTGGAGAGATACTTGAGCAAGTCCTTGATAGTATTGTGATATACTGTGACAACAGAAGTGGGATACGCTTTGCAGAAAATCATGTATTTCATGACAAGTCCAAGCATATTAACATTTGATATCACTTCATTCAAGACATGGTATAGAGAGGAGCTGTCAAGCTCCATCACATATCGAGAAATGAACAGATTGTTGATATTCTCACTAAGGCATTACCTAAAATAAAGTTCTTGGTCTTTAGAGAGCAGCCTAGACTGATGGATGTCGCCCCTTTGGATAAGCGGCACACTAATCGAGAACATTGAGCCAAATCTTACCCCTTGTTTGAGCTCCCAGGGTGAGCAATTGAGGGGAAAAGAGATCCTAGGGTTGAGGGAACTCTAGACAATAGTAGGGTTGGGGGTTGTACTCCCATATCTAGTCTTTGTAGAGTATACCCCAGTTGGCATAATACACACAAGCACGTATTGTTGGGAATTTTACTCATTTTTTTTCCAACAATTTGAGGGTGCGCTTGGGGTGTACAACCCAAGATGATTATGATGCACATGTTCTACCACATGAATTCTAAGAGTCATTGTTGGGAATATTAGTTGGAAATAGGATTTTTGGTTGAGGGTAAAGCTCCAAGACGAGATTCCATGGTTGAGGGTTTACTCCCCTATATGATTACTTATCCTATTACTAGATAAGCATGGAAGTTATTTCTCCCTGATTCTTCTTCTAGATTTGAGAAAGTTTGAGCAGATGAAGTTGAGCAGAGATAATCTTGACAGGTTGATCAACTAACATATATTGAAAGGTGGAATTTTTCCTAGTTGAGAGGGAGTGTTAACTTTTGCAACTAGGTTCAAATTCCACATTGTAAAAATATTATGAACAAGATAATATTTGCATTAAATTCCTCTTTTCGAGAGGACCAAAAATGACCTAAAGATCACCTAATTCGGTTAAACAAAAATTAAGTTTGAATTATTTTGCTGATGCACACATTATGGAATGGGTCAGCCCTAACCACATGAGTAACCGCTTGCGTCAATGTTAACCCCAGGTTAACCCTCAGGAAAACCTATAAAAGGAAGTCACCTGAAGCTCATTTGATCACATTATCATCATATGTATATCCTTCTATTTTTTCTTAGCTCGCACAAGTGTGTCAGAAGGAGTTTGCATGAGGTCCTAAATTACAAGCAAAAGGTTCACTATGGGTTAGGGTTTTCTCGATCTCAATCATTGGCACAGAACATAAGTTTTTTGTCCTCGATCATAGGCACAAAGTAGGAAAGAGAGTGAATTTCGATCCCTTGTCACTCAGAGACAGTTCAGTGAGAGCGATGTTGGGTTCAAAGGAAGATCGGGAGGATCTGGTTCCCCGTCACTCGCACCAAGTAGAGCTGGGATTGACCCTGTCATCACAATCGCTCACATAGCTCAGCCAGGGTGTGGCTTTGGCTCTCTATTTCCTCGCACAACTCAATAAAGGAGTGACTTTGGGTCTTTGTAGTTCGGTGCCAGAGTCCCACACATAAAGGCCTCCTAGGTGCATCTTTGTAGTTATAGTCGGCCTCACACTATATTCGTGAGGGCAACAGAGAAGCTTTAATCTCTTGCATATAATGTTTATTAGGGTGACCCAGTTCATATCTAGGGTTTTGACATCTTGATATCAACTGGATTGAGTAATATGGTAGATCTATGTTTATCTATGTTTATAACAGATCTGTAGATCTGATTTATTGTTATCCGCTACAAATTATATGCATTCAGCTCATTGTACACTCTGCTGAAATCATTTTGTGATGATCTACTATAGAAGAATATTTGAAAGGTTTCTCCTGATGGGTTTTTCCCTTGGTCTTGGACCAATCTATTGTCTCTTATGGTTATTTTATTGTCTTCTTTATCACTACATATATTTTTCTTTCTTCAGATACGTTTATTATTGATTATACTGCTAAAAAATTGGATGCATTGTTAATGAAAAGATAAATTGGGCTGAAGAAACTAATATAACATTGAACAATTAGAAAATTTAACAAGTCTCTAGATGTGCAGTACTATTTTTGTGTATGTGTTGTACATTTTGTACCTGTGGTGTTCTGTACATGTGGTGCTATGTGCATGTTCTACATGTGGTGTTGTGTGAATGTTTCACATATAGAGTCATGTGCATTTTGCATATGAAGTGTTGTGTACGTATGGTGTTTTGTGCATGTTTCATATGTGGTATTATGTACATATGGTGTTTTTTGCATGTTGCATATGTGGTACCATGTACATATGGTGTTGCGCACATGTTCAATATGCGGTATTGGGTATATATGGTGTTATGTACATGTCATATATGCAGTACTATGGAGTTGTGTACATGTTGTATATGTGGTGTTGTGTACATGTGGTGCGGTGTAGATGTTCTACATATGGTGATGTGTATATATGGTGCTACGTACATATTGTACATGTGGTTTTGTGTACATATGGTTTTATGTAGATGTTACATGAGGTGTTGTGTGCATGCAATGTTGTGTACATGTTGTACATGTAGTGCTCTATGCGCATGGTGTCGTGTACACACTATGTAGGTGATGATGTCTACATGTGGTGTTGTGTACACATTGTGCAAAGTGGTGCTATGTACATGTGCTGTTGTGTACATGTTATGTAGGTGGTGTCATGTACATGTAATGCTATGTACATGTTGTGCATGTGGTGTTGTATGCATGTGGTATTGTGTACATGTTCTACATGTGGTATTTTGTGCATGTCATACATGTTGTGTTTTGCACATGCGATACTACATATGTACATTTTGTAGTCGTGGTATCGTGACATGTGTATTCATTGTGTTGTACTCTATGTACGTATATGTATTGCGTTGTACATTGATTATAGGTGTAGGTATTGCATTGTACATCAGTTGCAGGTGTATGTATTGTGTTGTGATGTACATCGGGTGTAGGTGTATGTGTTTTGTTGTACACTAGGTGTAGGTGTATGTGTTGTGTTGTACATCGGATGTAGGTGTATGTATTTTTTTTTACACCGGGCAGGGCGTATGTGTTGTTTTGTATGTCAAGCATAGGTGCATATATTGCGTGGTTTTGTACACGATGTCTGGGTGCATGTTTGATGTACACTATGTGTATGTGTATGTGGCTAAAGAGAAGGAATTGTGTACTTTCTCGGTGTGGAAACTGATCTGGTGAGTGTACGGAAATGATAAAGAGAAAAGGTAGAAGTAAGGAATCACTTAAAGGATAAGTATCAGTATTTTGGTTTCAGTATTTAACTATGCATGTGATCTATGACTCTAATTTATGATGGTTACATATGATATATGATTTTGAATATGACGGTTTTGTTTTGAGCTAACCAGATGTGATATATTTATACATGATGATTCGATAAAGGAGTTAGTTTGATTTGTTGTGATAGGAAGTAAATAGGATCTTAAGTGTACCTTATTAACAAGCTACCAATGAAGTATGACTTGAGTTATTTTTATTTATTTTGACTCTAATGGAAATCATGTGCTTGTTACACAAAAGCATGAAAATTCCTAGACTAGGTGGTCGAAACTGACTACAAGAATTAGCAATGACAACAAAAAGGAATTGGAGAAGGAAGTAGTATGTTCGTAAATCACTTCAAGAGTAGGGCCATTGTGGGACACTAGTACCAAATAGTGTCCATTGATTTCCATGAGCATGCTATGACTGATATGATGATTTTGAGGCAGGAATATGCCTTGGTTTTTGGACCTTCCGATGCGAGGAAACCTTTCCATGGGATGGATTGCCTGGGGAAGGGGATGTCGAGGAACTTGGAAGGTGGGTGACTGAATGGATGGGGGTGACTATATTTCCTGAGGGACACTCTAGTAGAGAAGGGAAAGTCAGTGATGGACTTTTTTTGGTCATTAGAATTGCCAAATCGAATCAGATGCAAATTGGTAGTGTGCCTTGCAATAATGATCTAGTAATTGTTCACTCAGAGAATAAGTGGTGGAGGATTGTAGTGTTGGACATGGTTGTAGGTTTGATTTTCGTAGTGGATTATGGACTTCATGGGAAGGAGGTGAATCCTACTATTAATTTGAGGGTGGAGGTGTGATCTTATGGATTCCCTTCTTGTGGACTCAGATATCATGTCCTTTTATTTTCTAGTTGAGAAAATGTGCATATGCATATCTGTATATTATTGTAAATATTGTATTGCACTAGATTTATAAAGATCCATGAACATTGCAGTTATTTTTTGGTTGAAGCATATGTTCATAAATATATGTGGTTGTTATTGTAGATACAATAATGACTTGTGTTATAAAGCTCTAGTAAACAATATGTTTGTCATGTCTTCAGTAGTGGTCTTTGTAAATACTACAATGAGCTATGTTATAAATATCCATGGGAGGTATGTTCGGTTTTTAGTAGTCTTGTTGGTTATAGGTGTCATTGAACACCGAGGAAGGTGTTCTCCCAAAGGGGAGGGTTTTGTAACAACCATAGTTAAAAATCCATGTAATAAAGTTAATAAAGAAAATAAGACTAAGGTCACGCGACACGTATTCCAAGATGAATGTTGGGAAAAAAAATTCCAGTGTGGGTGTTCATTTGGTTTTTTATGGCTAAAGGAAATTGGCAAAGGCAATGGAGAAGGCTTTGAAAAGGCAAGAGGCATTAATTGGATTATGTTTATAAAAATAATGGAAAGTAGGATAAAATGAAGGTGAATGGACATAGGTTGCATGTGAGGAGGAAAATGAAGGAAAAATAATGGAAATTGAAGAAAATAGAGGCATCATTGTTAAATAGGCTTCTAAGGATCATTTCATGGCTTTTTGATAGTTTTTGGGTGGATTTGTCTCTCTATTCTCTCTACTCTCTCATACTCTCATACACTTAGAGTATTCTTGGAGAACTCCAACATTGGAGGAAAGAAGGCAAAGGAAGGATAACAAAGAAAAGGGAAGAAAGGATCAAGAAAGGGAGAGAAAGATCAATAAACCATAGCAGGATTACTTGCAGGTATCGAGTTGCATGTATGATTTCCTTGCTAGTTTTCACATGCATGTTACATTTGGTTCTCTTGTTTTCATTGGCATGGGCTTTTCTAGGTGTGATAGTTTTTTTCATCCTTGTGTTTCCATTTACGGATATCCATGATGTGATGGGGTTCTCTTTTTTTGGTTGAGCTAGATTATTAGATGGATTCAAATCTGAGTGGGGTGGTCTCACGGAAGAAACACAAGGCCTGCGAATCCTTGGATGAGTGAACATGGAATTATAGTAAAGACTTATTATTTATGCCCCTGTTAAGCCTAAGAACCATCGACCAGTGAATGGCGGGATATACATTAAATATTAAAGGGTGGAGTCTCGTTGGGCCTAAGAATCCTCGACAAGTGAATAACAAGATATACAGTAAAGCCTCAAGGTAGATATGGACAAATTCCTTACAATTTAGGTGGAGAGATCCGAAGGCATCCATGCATGTATAATCCTAGTGATCCATGGATGGTGGGATTATGGTAAAGCTTGGTTGTATAGATTCGGGTTTCAGGTCTAGAAATCCCTTAGTGGGATACAGTAAATCTTGGGGAAGCCGTAGTTGGTTTTGTTGTAAGTCCCACATTCATGCTTAAAATACAGCACAAAGGTGATTAGCTGAAAGAAATATTTTGTTCAACCCAATCTATGGTCGGGTGTTACATGGAAGTCCCTAGCTTGGTTGGCTCTGGCATATGTTAATAAGACCTCTTTTCCTCTCATGGTTTACGTATAAATTTACTTGTTAATATGTCATTTTATGGTTATTCTATCTATGCTATTTTATTGGTTATATGCTTGTTATAAGAATGGTTTTATGAAAGATCTTAGTTATGGCTCTTATCATGCTTGGATTGGTAAATGAATGGAAATTTAATGTATGCCATAATAGATGATAATGAATTTATTTTGATAAGGGATCAATTCTTCTTGATGATTCTCAGATAAGTAAGAGACCCCTACATCCAGATGTGAATTTAGGACCTGTAGATTTCATGTTCATCATGTGTTTGATAGAATATTTTTCATGGTTAGGCTTGGTTAGGTTAAGTCTTTGATCAAGTTTTGTGTTGGAGGATTTTTCTTGGTGTCATTTATTGTCTTGGAAATTCTCATCAAGTTCTTGGCAGTGGTATGGAGACTAGCCCTGAAAAAGTGGCTTAAATATCACAGTCTCTAGCACATAACTGGATGAAAAAGACTATAGTATCTCCCTTGCAGGCTTGTGGGAGTGACAGGAAGGTTTCATGTGCATGAAGGCCTTTTCATGGGAGTGATTGGGGGTTCATTTCAGTGAAATTCTAGGATAACTCAAGGGTTTGGTACTTGGAGTGGTGGATTAGCTCCTCAGATCCTGTAATATCTAAGGGAGACCTCTAAAGTGCTAGTTCATCGGTTCCACTACCTTAACTACACTTAGGGAGTAGAATCATATCACAATAACTCTTCGTCACATGTTTACCCTAATGAATCAGTTAGATTGAATAAATGTTAAAGGGAAATGTTACAATATATTAAATAAAATAAAAAAGATTAAAAAAACATGTCAATGTATTTGTAATAACATTATCTACATGAATCAAAATTTACAAGCATACATACACTTTTCACCTAGACTTTATAGGAGGAAAATGGTTTATAATACACGCTATATTAATTACATTTAAATGTAATAATTTCCAATTAAAATAATTAGCAAATAACATTCCTACTCATTTATTGAAGTATGTTTTATGACCGGAGAGTTCAAATTTCCTCAAATTATATATATAAAAAAATATCTAATGTTTTTTCACCATTGCAATTAAAGATAGGTTTTTCCAATCACAAATCCTATTCCATTTAGATATAAATTGATTACAATGAGAATGCCTTTTTTATAGTCAATAGCAGAAGACACTTTCTAGTAAAATATACTAAGTTCCTCAAATGAAACCCTTTACGAATGCTTTAGTGATCTATAAAACCAATGAAGGACTTGATAGGCTCTCTCAATATTGTATTTTCACTAGATTCCACCATTCTTTATATCCTTTTCTCCTTGCCATTCTATCCTTTACCAATCGTTTCACTATTTAGATATCAATTTATTTCATAAGGAATTTTTTTGTTTGCAACCTTTCATATTTTATTTGTTATTTCCTAATACTTAGGAGTATGCGTGTATTTATAGATATCTTGACAAGTACTATATATTCCATGTGTTGAAGCTAAAAATGAACACTTTTTGTCATTTTGATATCATTAGTTCTTCATATTTTATTTCATTTTGACATAGCCATCATTCCTCATTAAAATGTTATTATTTTGGTATATAATCATGTCTAATCTACAAAGGTTTCAAATTGGAGAAATGCAAGGTAAATATGTCCACTTTTATATAGTTTTATATTTTTCTTTGTAAAAATGGTTTAAAATGTTGTAGCGACATAAAATAACACATTTTGTAGTTGGTCTTTAATTACGTCGTAAGGCGTTTCCCTTTGAAATCAACTTCCCTCATTGCCTACCTATCATTTTGTGCACCATATGATTTAGATGTTAGACGATTAAACAAATTTCAAACGTTAGATCAAAGACAAAGGGAAAAGACACTGGCGGAATGGAAGGGGAAGAGACACGGGCAGAATGGAAATGGGACAGGCATTTTATGTTATGGCATTCGCGCGTTTCAGCCTTGAGCTTCATCGAGTTACGTTTGAGCCCTGAACCTCATCAGGTTACGAGTTACGTTTGAGCCCTGAACCTCATCAGGTTACGTTGAGCTCTGAGCTTCGTCAGCTTACCTGAAAAAAATTAGGAACAGTTGGGTTCCTTTCTTGAAACTTTTTTCTATGGCTGCAAGACAGAGTCAATAACAGTTGGGTACCTTTCTTGAAACTTTCTTCCGTGGCTGCAATACAGTGTCAAGAACAGTTGGGTACCTTTCTTGAAACTTTCTTCCGTCGCTGCAATACAGATTCAAGAACAGTTGGGTACCTTTCTTGAAACTTTCTTCCGTGGTAGCAATACAGAGACAAGAACAGTTCGGTACCTTTCTTAAAAGTTTCTTCCATGGTGAGAATACAGAGTCAAGAACAGTTAGGTACCTTTCTTGAAACTTTCTTCCATGGCTGCAAAACAGAGTCTGAATACTTGGAGGGGAAGGCTTGTAATCTTCCTCGCTTCGAACGAATCCCAGGTGTGGTTCCTTGCCCTATCTCACACACATTTGAAATGCTGTTGAAACTATGTTGGAAATCTCCAAGTTCACTCACCTTATTTAAGGGTAATGCTTTTACAGACTCCAAACTTTGATCCTCATCCGAGCATTCATGATGTTGCAAACTAGGTTTGCCCAAAGCATTTTTCATTATCCCTAGGGTGTTTTTGGGTAAAACCTGGACTAAAACCTTTTCCTGAATTTCGATTCCGACAGTTATATGATGTTGCTGACCTTCTAATAGCTCAATGGCATCTACCAGCAAATAGAGAGATCCACCCATACTGTTCTCCCGGTTTGCAATCTTTTGATTGTATAAACTGAGGCTTCTTATGCTTGAATTCCTATGACCTCTATCTTCACTATGAGATATGTGGAAATATCTATTATAAATCTGAGAATTCATAACTGATTGCAGAAATTTCCGGGAGCCCATCTGTTATAAAACATGAAAATCGAAATGGGTATTACTCTGATAAACAACGCGTTATACATTGAAAGTCTGAGACTGAAACTCTTTCGTTTACCTTAAGATACTTGAACGACGCCTTGACCTGGGTAGAATGCTGAATGCCAGGATTATGATGTAGAGATGGAATGGATTCTTTTCTGCCCTTCATATTTATTTTCTGTTTCATATTTGCTTGGAACTCAGAATTATGTGCAGGAGAAGAATCTTGGTCTCCCAAATAAGCCCTAAAATAATTTGGGAATTTAGCATAAACATCATCCGTTGTAATTTCCACACATAAATTAATAAATGTAAACAAATTAACTATACAAATATATTCATTTTATAAAATATACAGCTTCAATAATTTCATATGAAGTATATATAAAAAAAAATCCTATCTAAAACTTCTTATGGTCCAACCTGCAGTAGCATCAAGCTTTTGCACAGCAGCATAGCATTGAAGAGAATATACTTATGGTTATCAGAATCTAGTATATGTTGTGGTAAAATATGCAACTCTACTTCAGAATGTATTAAAAAATCAAAGAAATCTTTGCAACAATATAAAACACACAAATAAATAACAGTCCAGAATGTAATATATTCTGTGGTCAATTATGCAATTCTACTTCAGAAGGTAAACACCTCAGAAATAAATAACAGTCCGAAATGTAATATATGCTTGGTCAAACATGCAATTCTACTTCAAAAGGTAAACACCTCACAAATAAATAACAGTCCAGAATGTACTATATGTTGTCATAAAATATGCAATTCGACTTCAGAATGTATTCAAAAATTGCAGAAATCTTCGCTACAATATAAAACACCTCACAAATGAGTAATTGTCACAAAAATTTTCAAGATATTATAATGGTCGAGAACGATACCGGATAGGTCTACAATGAATCCATGTGCAAGTCCCGTCACAACCTTCATAGTTTTTACTAGAAAGCTGGTTGGAACAGAAAGGAGCTTAGTTACCCAAACAATGTCTGAGAGAAAGAAAATAGCATAGCCTATTCTTCCTCCCCACTTATTTCAATGATGTACATATTTAGTCTGGATAGAAATGAGTCAATGACAACCCAAAACTCGTGAACTTTCAACCAAATTCAAGCGATTGGGTGCACCAGAATAGGTCAATATGGGAAAGAAACCCTAGCCTCTTTGTCGGATGAATAAATCCTATCCTAGTTACGCCGTAAGGCGTTTCCCTCTGAAATCAACTTCCCTCATTGCCTACCTGTCATTTTGTGCACCATACGATTTAGATGTTAGACGATTAAACAAATTTCAAGCATTAGATCAATGGAAAGAGGAAGAGACACGGGCGGAATGGAAATGGGACAAGCATTTTATGTTATGGCATTCGTGCGTTTCAGCCTTGAGCTTCATCGAGTTACGTTTGAGCCCTGAACGTCATCAGGTTACGTTGAGCTTTGAGCTTCGTCAGCTTACCTCAAAAAAATCAGGAACAGTTGGGTTCCTTTCTTGAAACTTTTTTCTATGGCTGCAAGACAGAGTCAATAATAGTTGGGTACCTTTCTTGAAACTTTCTTTCGTGGCTGCAATACAGTGTCAAGAACAGTTGGGTACCTTTCTTGAAACTTTCTTCCGTGGCTGCAATAAAGAGTCAAGAACAGTTGGGCACCTTTCTTGAAACTTTCTTCCGTGGCTGCAATACAGAGACAAGAACAATTCGGTACCTTTCTTGAAAGTTTCTTCCATGGCTACAATACAGAGTCAAGAACAGTTAGATACCTTTCTTGAAACTTTCTTCCATGGCTGCAAAACAGAGTCTGAATACTTGGAGGGGAAGGCTTGTAATCTTCCTCGCTTCGAACGAATCCCAGGTGTGGTACCTTGCCCTATCTCACACACATTTGAAATGCTGTTGAAACTATGTTGGAAATCTCCAGGTTCACTAACCTTATTTAAGGGTAATGCTTTTACAGACTCCAAACTTTGACCCTCATCCGAGCATTCATGATGTTGCAAACTAGGTTTTCCCAAAGCATTTTTCATTAGCCCTAGGGTGTTTTTGGGTAAAACCTGGATTGAAACCTTTTCCTGAATTTCGATGCCGACAGTTATATGATGTTACTGACCTTCTAATAGCTCAATGGCATCTACCAGCAAATAGAGAGATCCACCCATACTGTTCTCCTGGTTTGCAATCTTTTGATTGTATAAACCGAGGCTTCTTATGCTTGAATTCCTCTGACCTCTATCTTCACTATGAGATATGTGGAAATATCTATTATAAATCTGAGAATTCATAACTGATTGCAGAAATTTCTGGGAGCCTATCTGTTATAAAACATGAAAATTGAAATGGGTATTACTCTGATAAACAGCGCGTTATGCATTGAAAGTCTGAGACCGAAACTCTTTCGTTTACCTTAAGATACTTGAAAGACGCCTTGACCTGGGTAGAATGCTGAATGCCAGGATTACGATGTAGAGATGGAATGGATTCTTTTCTGCCCTTCATATTTATTTTCTGTTTCATATTTGCTTGGAACTCAGAATTATGTGCAGGAGAAGAATCTTGGTCTCCCAAATAAGCCCTAAAATAATTTGGGAATTTAGCAGAAACATCATCCGCTGTTGGAGAAGAATGAACAATATTGATATTATGATCGAGTTGGGGAATACATGTGCTATGCAGAGATGTTAAAGAAGGGTAATACTTGTAATTGGTGTAAGGTCGAATTATCGTTACAGAGAGTCGAGGAACAGCCAAAGTGGTTGCAGGGTCAGCGTAGCAGGCAAGTAAAATATTGGATGTGAGGCAAGTGTCTCGATTGCTGAGAATATAATGTCTTTGTGGGTGCAATGTGGATTTGGGGGTGGAGCATGTAAAATTAGGGTTTCCCTCATCCATGACCTTGCCTTGCCATGGAGTATTGGCATCAGTTTTTGGTATCAGAGTGTGGATTATAGATATGTGAGGAATG
The DNA here is from genome assembly GCA_000404065.3 of Pinus taeda. NCBI lineage: Eukaryota > Viridiplantae > Streptophyta > Pinopsida > Pinales > Pinaceae > Pinus > Pinus taeda. The sequence goes on along the minus strand of APFE031324547.1, from coordinate 2,988 downwards.
ATTTCTTGTAAATCTATGTGTATTTTTTACTTGTTGAAAAGCATCAAGTCGTTGTGTGGCATAGCTAAAATCGACTGAGAATTTTCTGTACTACCCATTGGAAATTGCAGCCATTGAATGTTTTTTTCTTTCCAAAGGAAAAAACAGTAACTTTTTATTAAAAAGATAATGAAAAGTTACACTAGCATAAACTCTAAAACATTCTGTAAGCTGCCACAAGGGCTCGAGTGCATATGCACCCACCGCATCGTTACGAGACTAACGTGCACAAAGAAAAAGAAAAAGAGTGGAGAGGAGAGAGGAAGAAAGGGGCAAAAAACTGAATTCCGGCTGAGAGTCACACTTCAAGTTTTTCTCCCCTTTTTCTTTTCGACCTTACGCCACTCTCCTTGAGTGGGCTCGATCGAAGCAATGACTATCTGTGTTTCTGCATTCTGTGGGCTAGTTTCTTTGTCTTAGTCTGAAGTATCAGAGTGGTGCTGCCGTTTGGTGCCTCCCATGCTTGGATCCACTCTTGTCATCTCTGTCCTGTTGTTCGGTGTGGTTCCCTTCTGATTCTCCATTTCTTGAGATACCTCAGTCTTCTCTGCAGGGGCCTCTTCCACCTCTGCTTCTGATTCTTCTTCCTCTGAGTCTGGGGGTGAGAATTTCCATGTTTTCTTTTGCTTCCCTTTCTGCTTCTTTTTACTGTTTACTTTCTTGTCTTCTGGACATGAACTTTGCAAGTGTCCTGTCTGCCTACAGAGCCTGCATCTGAAAGCGGTGTTTTCATAATCTAGTACTTGCAACTAGTTTTGTTGTTTGTATATTAGCCTTATATTGTCCGGCAGCCCTTTACTTAAATCTACTTCCACACAAATACGTGCGAAAGTGTAGATCCTTTCATCAATCCTTTCCAGGTCCGTTTTGATATATTTCCCTAAGCTGTTCCCAATGCCTTCCAAGACTTGTTCATTCCAAAAGTGCAGAGGAAGATTGTATAGTCTGACCCAGACCGACATTTTGGTTGCAGTCATTTTGTTTGGGTCAAAATCTGGAAACCATGGGGTCATACATAGCCCTGATGTTCCCCAAAACCATGGCCCTGTACTGATGATTGTGTCTCTGACTTCCTTGGATGTAAATTTCACTATGAAAAACCCCTTTGAACATAGATGAATATCACATTCCATGGTCGAGCTGGTGAAAATCCAATGGAAAAGATCCAAAGGTTTAGGCCAAAAGCTGTTGAAGCGGCATATTAGAGCTTGCGTTTCGTAGGATTTTATGAAATCGTCAAGCCCTGAAGAATCTAAATTTAAGGCTGGGGTTTGCTCTAATTGATCTACTATGTATGGCCTGGGTATGTGTCCGCCTTGATCTGAAGAAGACCCTATGTCTCTACTGCCCTGAAGAATGTTTTTGTAGGATATCCCTCCTTTGGGTTGGTGCTGGGATGCAGATTTTTTTCCCTTATCCCCCCCTAAGGAGCTTGGCTGTCCTTGAGGCAGAGCCCCTCCTCTCAATCTGAAGTTTAAGGTAATGATTGATCCTAGCCCAATCTCATAGCAATCCATCGATCTAAGATCCTGGAGAGACCGCTTGCCACTGACCAGATGTTGGATCTGAACTGGGTATCCCATTTCAGCCCAAATCTATTGTTTCAGCTGCAAGGAGGTGCTTCCTGCATGAACCCATACTAAACGAGTTTTTCCCTGAGGGGGTTTAATTAGAATCTGAAAACAAGAATTTTTTACCTACTCTGGCTGTAAGCAGACCTCCAGATCTGGCCCTATTTTTGTTTGTTTTTCCTTGAACTTGTCTGGATCTGCTAAAACCCTGCTCGATCTTTGATTGGTATCCTCAGTCTGTTGCTCGGGGTCGCGCTGTGCTCGTATATAGCCTAGATCGTGTAGATCCAAGCCGAAACTATAATGTTTGGGCCCCTGCATTGAAGGAAGGATCGAATCTGCTTCATGCAGCCCTCCCCTACCTTTTCTCCGTGCGGTTTGGCAGAGCTTGGCCTCTAAAAGCCACACGGCACGACATCTTCTTTGTTCAAGAGCACTGTTTATGGCCTCGATCTTCCACCAGAGACAGGCCTCTTCGAGTATCCACTTTAAAAGGTGAGACTCCGTTGAAACCCTCGCCTCCCGGTCTCGTTGAGATCTTACATTTTGTTCCCAGTCCAGGATCACATGATTCCTTGTGACGGATAACCCCATAGCTGCATTTCCGCGTTGATCTGGGTGTATTTGCAGCGTTTTCCTGCAGGAGGCATGCCATTTCTCTGAAGGTGCATGCAAGAATAACCGCCTACCAGCAATGATCACCGTCGCCCCAATCCCTGGATCGGCTTCGGCCCCTGAGGTGGGCTTGGGAGCCACTGCGGCAACAACAAAACCTCTGCTCGAACAAACCCTAGCCGTCGCCATTCACCTTCCTTTTTTTCCCAATGGATGTTATGTTCTTGGTATAGCGCAGCCATTGAATGTTGTTGGAGGAACATATTGCTATTGGAGGAGACATTGTTTACTGTGAATAGAACAAAGTTTCTGTGGAATGGATGGCAGGAATCAATCTACATTAAATTCACTAGTAGAGAATGGGGATCTGGTTCGAAGCTGGCAAAGGATAATCTCACAAATTTTCATTGACCAGAACTTAAAATAGAGACATTGATTCAACAATATATCTTCACAGTTTTTGACAGAGGTATGTTCGGTGTTCTTGTGTTATCTAATATTAAGGTTGTTTTCAGAGATTAGGCTTTCACCTTAGGCTTTCAGAGATTAGGCCTTCACTTGTGTAAGGGGCATTTAGGAACATGAAAAGAACTAAAAGAATTTTTCTCTGCTGTTTTAATTTTCAGTTGCAGATATGCCATCTCTTCATGGATTTTGTGATTGATGATATCAGGTTATAGATAGTTTTTGTGCTATGGTGGGTATGTGTTTTCACAGTCGCATTCTCCTCTGTAGATTGTTGGATGAATTTGCTATTGCATAT
>APFE031324546.1:0-28767 GCA_000404065.3 Pinus taeda | reverse complement strand
TACCGTGTTTCTTCCTTGAGTTTGTGGCAGTAGGATAATCAACAAAACCAAAACACTCTCTCTTCATACACTCAGATGAGAACACCAAGCTTGTCAATTGAGTATGTAGGAAAGACCTATTTCTTCTTTGAAGGAATGGTTGTGTTTCTGGGAATAAAAACGTTCATAGCACTTCCAGTTGTATTGTGACCAAGCGAAAGAGCAGCAACATCAAGAAGTAACAGGTCTTGTACATCCATTGCCTCCTCCACTTAGAGTGACATCTTGCATTGCAACTCCGTAAGCAACAACCTCATCAGTTTTAATTCTTTTGTAAAGATCATTCCCATTAAAGAAGCCCTGCAACAATTGTTATGATTTGAGAATTCCCACCAACCAAAATAATATCATGGATGAATCTCTTGCCATCTTAGCATCATAATCAACAAAACCAAAACACTCTCTCTTCGCACACTCAGATGTGAACACCAAGCTTGTCAATTGAGTATGTAGGAAAGACCTATTTCTTCTTTCAAGGAATGGTTGTGTTTCTGGGAATAAAAAAATTCATAGCACTTCCGGCTTTATTGCGATCAAGTCAAGAAGTAACAGGTCTTGTATACTATTATTTATAATATTATTTTTAATAATATTATTATACAGCTTGAGTGAGCCTAGTAGTTAAGAGCATGAGTTTCCTCCTAATAGGTCATATGTTCAAAACCAGAGGGGGTAGAGTATGTATGCCTTTGTAGACTTAACAGTCAAATTGATGTGTGGAGGTGGGTCCTTTGTCCCACAAACAATGGGGTCTCATGCACCAATTCAGTGTGTGGCTTGGTCGTGAACTTAAAATTAGATAATAATAATATTACATATTAATATAATACAAACACAATAACTTTATAAATATATTAATATTACATATTAATAATATTATATAAAATAATAAATTTAAATTAATGAATAACAATATAAAATAGTTTTAGCAATAAATAATAGCATAGATAAGCAAATATTATAAAATAATAATTAAACACAATTTAATAAACCCAAGGAAATAATAAAATTAAGGGATTAATACTAAAACCCCAAGGGAGTAATATTAAACCTAATGGATTAATATAAACCCAAGGTATATAAACATCTAAGATAAATACTTTAAATGAGACAATCTTTGTCACAATGTGACATTGAACCATGCTTGACCATGGTTGATTTTGATATTGAGACAATCTTTGTCACAATACAACATTTGACGATGGTTAATTATGGTTGGCTATGATTGATGATGGTTGACCATGATTTATATTATAAACCCAAGGGATTGATATTATAAACCCAAGGGATTAATACTAAAACCCCAAGGGATTATGACCCCAAGGGAATAATATAAAGCCCAGGGGACTAATATTATAAACCGAAGGTATATAAACCCCAAGATAAATATTGTAAACACTAAAATAAGCATGGTTGACCACAATTGATTTTCATATAGATACAACCCTTATCACAATGTGACATTAGACTACAATTTACCATGATTGATATTATAAACCCAAGGGAATAATAAACCTAAGGGATTGATATTATAAACACAAGGGAATAATAAACCTAAGGGATTATGAATCCAAGAGAATAATACTAAACCCAGGGGACTAATATTATAAACCTAAGGTATATAAACCCTAAGATAAATATTACAAACACTAAAATAAACATGGTTGACCATGGTTGATTGCCATATTGAGACAATCCTTATCACAATGTGATGTTGGACTATGGTTGACCATGGTTTTTTCATTTCGAGATAATCTTTGTCACAATGCAACATTGGACCATGGTTGATCATTGTTGTTTTTCATATCAAGACAATCTTTGTCACAATGCGATGTTTGACCATGATTGACCATGATTGACCATGGTTGAACATGATTGATATTATAAACTCAAGGGAATAATAACCCCAAGGGAATAATAAACCCAAGGGATTGATATTATAAACACAAGGGAATAATAAACCGAAGGGATTATGAACCCAAGGGAATAATATTAAACCTAAGGGACTAATTTTATGAACCTAAGATAAATATTATACACTAAAATAAACATGGTTGACCATGGTTGATTTTCGTATTGAGACAATCCATATCAAAATGTGACGACGGACCATGGTTGACCATGAATGACCATGGATGTTTTTCATATGGAGACAATCTTTGTCACAATGCAACATTGGACCATGGTTGACCATGGATGTTTTTCATATCGAGACAATCTTTGTCACAATGTGACGTTCGACCATGATTGACCATGATTCACCATGGTTGACCATGTTTGATTCTAGAAAACATGGTTGACCATGGTTAACCATGATTTTCCATGATTTCACATGGAAATAATTTTTGTCACAATGCAACATTTGACCATGGTTGGCCATGATTGACCATGGTTCTGTCCCTTGAAAAATATAAACCAGGGAACTAAACATGGTTGGCCATGGTTGATTTTCATATTAAGAAAACCCTTATCACAATGCGACGATGGACCATGGTTGACTATGGATGTTTTTCATATCGAGACAATCTTTGTCACAATGCAATGTTGGACCATGGTTGACCATGGATGTTTTTCATATCAAGACAGTCTTTGTCACAATGCGACATTCGACCATGATTGACCATGGTTGACCACGTTGGATTCTATAAAACATGGTTGACCATGGTTGACCATGATTGCCCATGATTGTCCATGATTTTCTCATGGAGAGAATTTTTGTCACAATGCGACATTTGACTATGGTTGATCATGGTTGATCATGGTTAACCATGGTTGACTATTATTGACCATGATTGACCATGATTGATATAATAAACTGAAGGGAATAATAAACCCAAGGGATTAATACTAAAACCCCAAGATATTATGAAATCAAATGAATAATATTAAACTCAATGGGACTAATATTATAAACCCAAGGTATATAAACCCTAAGATAAATATTATAAACACTAAAATAAGCATGGTTGACAATGGTTGGTTTTCATATTGACACAATTCTTGTCACAATGTGACATTTGATGATGGTTGACCATGGTTGGCTATGATTAATGATAATTGACCTTGATTGATACTAGAAACCTAAGAGAATAATAAACCCAAGCGATCGATATTATAAACCAAAGAGAATAATAAACCTAAGGGATTAATGCCAAAACCCGAAGGGACTAATATTATAAACCCAAGGTACATAAACCCTAAGATAAATATTATAAACACTAAAATAAACATGGTTGACCATGGTTGATTTTTATATTGAGATAATCCTTGTCACAATGCGACATTAGACCATGGTTGACCATGGTTGGCTATGATTAATTATGGTTGACCATGATTGTATTATAAACCTAAGGGAATAGTAAACCCAGGGGATTGATTCTATAAAACATGGTTGACCATGATCAACCATGGTTAACCATGCTTGACCATGATTGTCCATGATTGTCCATGATTGTCCATGATTTTCACATGGAGACAAATTTTGTCACAATGCGACAAGTGACCATGGTTAACCATGATTGACCATGATTGATATTATAAACCCAAGGGAATAATAAACTCAAGGGATTGATATTATAAACTAAAGGGATTAATACTAAAACCCCAAGTGATTATGAAACCAAGAGAATAATATTAAATTCAATTAAGTTTATTAATGGGACATAAGTTTATTAATGAATCTATGGATGTTATATTGAGGCCCTTGATTTAACTTAATTAATATGTTTTGATAATTTTTGTCTATCCAATGGTTAGTTATAATGTTGCAAATAAATTTTATAATTTTTCGTTATTACTTTGAAGTTATTTAAAATGCATAATATATTGCGAAATTATTTATTAATATATGCTATAATGTAATGAGATTTTTTAATATCTTATAACCAAACTTAGAAAAAGAAATAGATTGATGTACTATTTCGGGTATAAAACATACATGTTCTCCATAAATATTTTATCTATTCATATTTTTTTCATAAAAAAGCAAGTGAACTTAATTTTTTATTCCTAAGGATGATTTTTTTTTTTGGAGAAATTGTCATTAACATTTTATTAAAAAGATATACTTTTATATTTCAAGTATTATAAAATATTTTATTTATAACTATCTTAAAATATAAATTTAATTCAACACTTGAATGGTATAAATTAAATAATAATTATCTTATAGTTATTTGAAAATATACACCATATTTAAATTTATTATTTATATCAAATTAAAAAAAATAATTAAGATTTTACAATATATTTACGCTGTAAGGCGTTCCCTCTGAAATGAACTCCCCTTATTGTCTATCTGTCACCCTTAAATACCGTTATATTATATGTTAGATTATTAAGAAAGGTTGAACCGTTGGATCACAAAAAAGTAGTTACACATTGTTGCAGGTAGTTACGTATTTAGGTATTCGATTCGCATAGGTAAAGACTTGTATGCAAACTAAGGCAACCAGCTCTTCAATCCGGTTGTTGAGAAGGGAAAACTGAAGGAAGAGGAAGCAAAAACTATTTTCGGCAGTTGATTAGTGTGGTCGATTTCTGCCATAACCAGGGTTCATATCACTGGAAGTCGGAGAACCAGTTTTTAGATGAAAATGGCGATATGAAGGTCACTGACCTTAGCCTCAGTGTGCTTATAGAACTCTTCTCCATCGATCCCAGGACTTTGATGGCTTCCACTTCACAGTCTCACTCTCCTTCTTCAAGCCATTAATTCCTCAGATCATTGGATATTAACTACTTTCGCAGAAATATCGGACACTCCCATTTTGGTGAGGTTAATATCCCAGTGCAGGAATTGGTATTATTGGTGTGATTTTTATTTTTTCTTCTTCTGATATGATATGCATTTCCCTTAGTAGTTGAATCAAATCTGTTTTAAAAATTTGCTGACCAGGATCCTCTGTCATATAAATTGTGTAACAGTAGTCACGATGATGAGCATGGCATTAATGCATGGAGGAAACGCATCTGTGGTGAATCTGGGGCCTTCGCTCTGCAAGGTTAATTCTGCCCTTAATCCCATTAGGAGGACTCCAAAGCAGCAGCAGAAGATGGTCAACAATGCCCGTTTTACAACCCCTCCTACCTCTCTCAGGTTTTTAAGTTTCTCTCATATAAAACTCACTTATTCATGCTTTCTTGTTTTTTCCTTAAGATTCTTCCATGTTGGGCTACTTGAACAAATTGAATTCATTTTGAGCTGCTTGAATTGAAATGATGAGTGGGCAATGTGGAATTAAGAAGCAATGGGGGGTTTTATTGACAGATCCACTTCCTCGTCCTTCATGAACTCGGGTTTGTTGAGATCGGAAGCGGACAAGTTCATTCACAATATACCAAGAAGCAGTTGTGGCAGTGCGCTCTCCATTGAATGCTCAGTTGCACTCTTAATCGAAGCTTTGCGTTGGCTGTTCGGCGTTGGAGCTGTGTGAGTATGATTCCATTCAAGTTGTGTTGTATTGTAGTTGCATAAATCTTTTTGATCCACATTGGTTGTGAGGGTTGGTCACACATTGGTTGTGAGGATTGATCAGATATAGTTTAAAGTTTAGTTATAATGAAGTGGTGTTTCTTACTAACATAATGATCTGGATAACAGAGTGGTATTGTCAATGAAGTGGTGTCTCCTGCTAACTTAATGGTTGATTGGTTAAGTGAATATGATTTCTTTCTCGGTCATCTTTCTTTTTGTGCAGAATTTGTGTAAAACAATGATTAGATAAGCCTTTCTTAGAGCATCCTGGATTGGTTTTACAGCTATACAATCCCCTCTCTAAATATCAGCTCAAAACTCTACCAATGATAAATTTGTTAATGACAATCTCTCTTAGAGCATCTTGGATTGGTTTTCCAGCTATACAATCCCCCCCCTCTCGAAAGATCATCTCAAAACTCTGCTAAGGATAACTTTGTTAAGGACAATCTCTCTCAAGTTCAAAACTCTGCTAAGGATAACTTTGTTAAGGACAATCTCTCTCAAGCCTACTATTGAGACAAGGGGCTCCTTCAGAATGCTAACTAATTTGGGATAGGCAACCTCAATTTACTAGATTTTTCTACTACAACAATCTGATGAGCTTTTTAGCTTTTTCTTTCTGGCTATTTCCAATTGTCAATATATTCCTCTCAGAAAATGGAATACCTTAAAGGCTCTCTTGGGGTTCATAATTTAATTTTTATTTTAGCTTTAGATATTTATACACAAATGTCTCAAGTTTTATTTGTTTTTGCTTTTGCCCGTTTTCAAAGGTCAGTACTCTAAAAAAGGCATTAGGTTTTTTTGAGTCATAATTCAACTTTTATTTTTGGGACTCAAGTAGTTGTTGAGGAAAAAAATGATTCAATTATAGTGTTGCAGGGTTTTGATGTTATCAAATCACACAGCCATCAACAAATCTTTCCTTGTTCCACTGTTGGCCCTAGAGGCACCTGGAGATGTCATTTCTTGGATCAGGTGACCAGGTTCTTCCCAATTGCAAAATTAGACAAATCCAGTGAAGTGAACTGAGAGTTTAAACTTCACCCCACATTTGGATTTGTTTGTCTACATTATTACAGAGGTGATTATGGTTTGTGGACTTCCATTTTGGTCTTCCTTCTTAGACTATTTTACTACATTCCTAGTGAGTCACAAGAACTCAAATGCCATCCTATTTTACTTACTTGGTCATTCTTTCCTGCACAATATATTGAGTTGAATTGCATGACAGAACTGTAGTGTTTGAAAAACTTAATTTGTTGGGAACAGGGGAATTGGAACTGCCATTTTTATTTGTGTTACTGGTGATTATTGCTCCTTATCAAGACATGAACCTGAGGCAAGTTGTTGTTTTCCTTAACAAATGATTGAATTAGTGTTTGGAAATGTGGATGGTAGTTTATGGGATGTTATTGATTTGCAAAGGAAGCCAAGCTAGAATGGTCATTTCCATAGCGGCTTCTGCATACTTGATCTATCAACACGTCACCAGGACAGGGGATATTAAAAAGGATTTTGATCAGGGAGTTGTTGCACCCACCATTGTTGTTGCGTGCCTTATCTATGTGCCATTCATATTCCTCGTTAAAGGGTATATATTTTAATTTAACGAGGTGTCAGGCCTAAAAAGTGCCATATTTGTAAAGCCATCTTGACTCCCTACTTAAAATTTTCAAATTATTATTGTGGAAAATACTACATGTAAGGTGGTGTGTAATAAAGATCTAGTATATAAATAAGTCCAACAAGCTACATGATTGACTCCTTGGGAGCCTTGTATTCTTGGAAAATCATGTCAATTTGGATTGCATGAGAGATTGGTTGAGAAAATTAGATAGGCACTTTCTGGATATGTTTGAACCTCCTTTGTCCTTTGTAAGGGTAGCTGGTTGGCTGACTTGTTGAAAGCACTATTTTCGTCAATGGAGACAAAAACTGTATGAATAATATTTTAAAGAACACAAGGTTTTTTTCGGTGGTCAAACCATGCCTTTTATTCAAAGTTGCAGATACCATACATGCATTGATATTCCTCTGCTTTTAAAAAATAAAGGATCCTCTATATTATGAGAGTATACTGAATTGGAGGGTTTTAAAATTCAGGTTAAATAATTTATTTCTTTTCCTTTTATGCATGCGAGGCATGATCACACAAAGTTATCCATTATTCACAGTTCTGAAATATTGTGGAGCTCCTGTGCACAACATTTATTTTCAATTTTTTGATATTTCCTATCTGTTTTCTGTCAATTTTTTTATGTCGCTTAATCTGGCATCCTTTCTATTTTGATGCCAAATTTGTTACTGGATACAGAATCTACTTTCATTCTGCTAATTTTGATATTTTCAATCCATTATTTGATCTGATTACAACACATTCTATTTTCAATCCATTATATGATATTGTTTCTCTAGTACACCTTCTGTCTTTTTAAAAAAAAGATAATACCACGGATTATATAACTCGCAATAAGTCGAGATATGCAGGCTATTTTAGGCAATATCCCATTTTTGTTTCTGAGCCTTCTGTTTTCTTAAAACAAGATAATACCACGGATTATATAACTGACAATTGTCAAGATATGCAGGTTTTTTAGGCAATATCCCATTTTTATTTCTAAGCCTCTGTGACTTCAATTCTAAATGATTTTCCATATAAAACAAGTAATTTTTTCTTTCTTTATTGAGAAATAACATATATTAAGTTTATATATAATATTATGGTGAAGTTAAATATTGGATTAGTATAAAGATAATTTGTTTATGATATAAGGATCTATTTTCTTATAGTAATTGGATTATTATTAGTTTTTACTAAGGTAGGACTTTACAATATAAAAATCTTATTGACTTATTGAAAAATGTAATTATGTAATGTTTAATTTTGAAAAACAAATAATTATTATTAGTTTTTACTGAGATAGGATTCTAGTATTTTTTTTGTTTATTGATCTATTGACCAATGTAATTTATAATGTTTAACTTTGAAAAACAAATATTTATATTTCAATATTATTAAAAATAATAATAATTTTTAAACATTTAATTGGACCATAATTTAAAGGTCTTATTGCAGCATTTTCACAATAAATGTCATGTGATAACTACCTCATATTTTTGTGATGTCATGATTTTTACGCCGTAAGGCATTCCCTCTGAAATGAACTCCCCTTATTGTCTATCTGTCACCCTTAAATACCATTAGATTATATGTTAGACAATTAATAGAGGTTGAATCGTTGGATCACAAAAAAGTAGTTACGCATTGTTGCAGGTAGTTAGGTATTTAGGTATTCGATTCGCATAGGTAAAGATCTGTTTGCGAACTGAGGCAACCAACTCTTCAATCTGGTTGTTGAGAAGGGAAAACTGAAGGAAGAGGAAGCAAAAACTATTTTCGGCAGTTGATTAGCGCGGTTGATTTCTGCCATAGCCAGGGTTCATATCACCAGAAGTCGAAGAACCAGTTTTTAGACAAAAATGGCGATATGAAGGTCACCGGCCTTAGCCTCAATGCGTTGCGGGATCAGTTCATACCAGACGACCTTCTCCACACGGCGTGCGGCACGCTGTCATACGTTTCACTGCATGTGATTACCCAGAAGGGATACGACGCAGCCAAGGCCAACATCTGGCCCTGCAGAGTTCGTGCTCCTGGCGGGATACCTGCCTTTCCAGATGTGAATCTGATAGTGATGTATAAGAAGATCTGAAGGGGGATTTCAAATCCCCGACCTGGTTTTCCTCTGAAGTCCGATGTTTGGTTATCTGGCTACTAGACCCTAACCCTATGCTTAGATCTGAAACATTACACTTCAGAACCTTCTACAATCTTTAAACGCGCCCAATTTTGTTAGATAGATATTTCATAACAACTGTTTCATGAATCAAGGTAAGTTTGTTAGATAGATATTTCATAACAGCTGTTTCATGAATCAAGGTAAGCTTTCTCTTAAGGGAGTGTTTTTAATTTACTTCAGTTTTGATAGTGGATATTTTAGCTGGGCTATATGGATATAGTTAGAGCTATTTAATCCTGCTCATTGTTTGGTGAATTTGAGATTCAAAGTTTGTCTACCAAATGTTTTACAACAAATTGACAACATTGGCTAGCTTACTGCTTGAATCTGCATCAGCTCTTGAAACGTCACCACTTATGGATTACCAGTGAAGAATAGTAGCATATATATGGTTAGATATTTTATTTTTCTTACTTATATTATTACTGGTCTTGATGGTGTTGTTTTGGTTGTGGCGAATTTTAAGAAGAATTGATCACGCTCCTTTGGAAGTGCCAGCCCTTGATGCTCAGTTGTGATGTAAAATATAGGAAGATAGAAACCTTTGCATTGTTGTATTGATAATATGTTGTTTTTATTGACCTTTGGGACTTGGAAAAACTTGTTTCCTTCACTGGTGAGAATATTAGACGGATAATCTATGACAAAAAGTGCATGGGACATTGTTTACACAAAATATTTTGCTTATACTAGCCTTCACTCTATTTTTTGCTATCTCTGAAGGCGTTTATCTATCATCTGTATTGAATAAGGTACCACAGGGAGGTGTTGAAGCCCTGAAATTTGGGTCGGTAACAAGGGGGATACCCGCCTGGTCCGGACCTTGGTTGGCAACTCCTTTTCCGTTTGGTATAGCAGGTCCGACTGGAGATATGGGACCAGTTTCCCAATTTTAGTGTGTGTGTGTAGAATATGATATCTATGATCTAACAGTTCCTAATTAAGATGACCTAATTCTAATTCTAATCTAATGATATGCAATTGTATTCTAATAAAACATAAATATCTAAGTCTAAACTAACCCGGGGTGTAATCTTTCTTCTGTGCGATCTAAAATGATTTCAAATAACAATTAGTAATAAAGATCATTCAACTGTTATAAGAAAGGAATTCAATATAGATAAACCACTTCACATAAAAATTTAGGTGAAACAGTTGTGAAAAACATATCACACAGTAAGCTACTCATATATTAAGCACAAATAAATAGCTATCACCGTACAAAAGTGCCAAATGATAACTCAAGCATTCAACATTAACATATAAATAACTGAATTTGAATATCACTTTAACACAAGAAATAGAAACAGTTAAGAGATAGAAGTACCATTTATAACTAGTTCTACTCATGAGCTTCAAGTGATAATGATTTATCTCTTCTCAATCCAACATCAACTAAGAGTACAGAAGTGCAACATTAGTAGCAGATATCAGATGCAAAAATCAATAAATCTTGTTCCGTTCATTCACCAAAACTTCCTCGGAGGGTGCAAAAGTGCATGTTCTGAGGACAAGTTTTTGATAAATTTCTGGACCCCTCTCTAAATGCATGAGAAGGGTTTAAATACTACTAACTACATATAAAAATAACTTGATTACAAAATTAAGGATACAGTTTAAATGACCGTCCTTTTTCTAGGCAAAAATAAAGTAAAGTTATTTCTAAAATTAAATCTAAAACTTAAAGTCTAACTATTTCTGTATTCACTCCTTAATATCGCAAGCATTCAACATTTGTTGGAGCAAAGTCGGTTGGCCGACTTCAGCCTTTAATTGTCCTATGAAAACAGAATCTGCTAGAGCTGGTGCCATTTTTTTGGCAGAATTGATGATGGTTTTGAGAGTCATACACTGGCTGTGAGGTTTTACTAAATAAGCCCAATAAGATTCCCAATGAAACTTAGTTAATCTTCTAATCGATTCTGCCCTTTCTTGAGCCCTTCGTCTCCAGTCTGATTGTAGCTGCTGTACTTTTGGTAGATATCCTGGAGTGGTTTCAGAGACTAAATTTGCTCTATGCAAATTCTCATTTATGCAATCGATAAGGCTATTTTCCGCTGTAGCTGCTTCTTCCACTGCTTGCTCAGCCTCCCTGATCTGTGTATCCCATTTATCGAAGAGCATGTCTTTATGTTTGTCATTTATTATTGGTGTGCCTGCTCTATTTCCCTCCTCTGTTTCCTGCCAAGCCAAATATTCAGTAACTCGTTTATCAGCTAAATCATAATCATGTCGTAAATCTACGACTTGATTAGTGATTGTATCACTTATTTCGCAATACGAGTTCCATTGCAATATTTTTTGGCTTAGTGCTTCTTGTTGCTAAAGTAATTGCTCATTCAGGGAAATGGATTCCGTGATGAATTCTGTGAGCTTGGGATCATCCTTGTGCATTTCCTGTATATCGTGTAATTGCTTGTCTTTCTCTACCAAACTGTTCTGATAGCCTATCTGCATCTGTTGGAATTCCTGTTGTAGTTTTTCAAGCTGTCTCTGCGCTTCGTTATTAGCATTGGCTTGTTGCAGCTGTTGCTGCAAAACTTGTATTAGGTTTTTTTTTTTTCTTTTAGCAGTTGTTGTACTTCAGATGCTTTATCAATAGTTACAGAGGCATAAGCTCCTGCAATTTGGGATAATTTGGTGAGATTTTCAGTTGGATTAGTAGTAGGATATCGCCAGAGGACATCCAATTGCTCTGCATCATGAGATATCACGTTTTCCAATTTCCTCTTCTTCCTTTGTCTTCTTACTACTGCCTTATGTTGCGGACTATAAAATACATCAAGAGGAGGAATTTCATCTATCTTGAGTACAAGTTCAGAAGATGGGGTAATAGGGATGAGTTCCATGTCCGAGATATCATCGATTGTTTTTGTGACCATTTCTTCTATTGCCTGTACATTACCTTCAGGTGTCTTTACACTTTGGCCTTCAAGGTTGATCATATCATTGAAGTTCTGCCATTCTTTGTCTAGCTCTGTTCTATCTGATGGTGGCTGACCAATAAGAATGGGAGGATCTTCTTGTGGAGAAGTTAACACCTGTTGTTGTTCAGGATCTTTTGATTGGGCAGTATCCCTTACTGACCCTTCGCTTTTGCCATGGTCACTTTCAGATTTTTTAGAGTGTTCCGATATTTATTTCTCAGATTTGGATTTGCATTTACCTGTATCATAACTTTCAATGAGGCTAATGCTTGGATTCAGTTCCCTTGCAGGTTTTAGGCTTAGCTTTTCTAAAGGGATATTGGCTAGTCTTCTTTCCTTGTATGCCTTGAATCTCTGAAACTCTGTTGGAGAAAAACGCATTTGAGCCGTATTTAGAATTTCTTCAATCATGCTTTTTTGTTGAAACACATCATCAAAAGGATACGCTTCTTTGATGAACACTTTTATTTTAACTGTGATAGTGAAATTCTTAGCTACATCGTGAGGGTCAAACAGTCTTGCTGTGAATTTGAATAATTGCAGACAGGTTATATTGTTCACTTCTTTGAAAGCATGGCCTATATCAAACAATGAGAAGGCCCCACAGGCTACAGGAAATTGTGGCCATATAGCTTTCTTCTTATCCTTTAAATCCTTAGTCAAACCTCCCTCTCCGCAGGTTCGATAAGAAATTTCTCTTGCCAAAAGTTTATCGGGAACATACAAAGGTAAGATGTGAGGGGAAGCGGTACTTCCGAAGACTCTAACATATGTAAACAATTCCTCTCCAAACCATTTTACGAATGTTTGTATGTCTGCTTCTGCTTCTGGAGAGAATCTTGGAGCATCTTTGTCGTACAATATCTTGTAGAGGGGTAACATGACTCCATGACAAATTTTGTAGAAAAATGGGGGGAATTTAGAATCCCACAACTCCTTATGATAAACATGAATGGGTAGAGGGTCTTGAGTTGTCCATTTCCATCCCATTACAGGAAACTTTGAAGCATAGCAAATTGCATCCATCACATATGTCGATAAATAAAATGGGGGATAAATTCTTTGGGAAGCAGTTCCTTTAGATCGGTAATTTACATTGGCAGTAGCTAAGTTATCTGACAGTATTCTAGACCAATCCAAAATAATAGAATTAACGGCAGCATCCAACAATGGTAGCCAATCGGATGAAAATTTGTTAATATCTAGCCTCCCGTAAAGCCTACAGATCATAGCAGCAGCAAACCAATATGGGGAAGTGAGGGAACCAATACTATACATACCATGTTTATCCTTTTTCAGTGGTTCATCCCTTCATGAACAGTCTTTAGTGGATTCTGCCAGGTTTTCATTTTTTTTGGCAAACTTCTTCTTGAATTGTTTGTTGTAAATCACCTGAGGTTCTGGCAAATGATACATAAGTTTCAAATCTTGTTGAGCAAATGAGTCGATAAGTCCTTGGCCCTGAGTTTTAAACTGTCTGTTCTTAATATCGGCACTATCCAGCACCCACTTAATCATGTCCATGTAGGGGAGAATTTTGGGTCTTGCCGCTATCGAGTGCAGGAATGAACAAGCTAAGTCTGCAACTGATGCTTCAAACGAGTTTGATGAGCCTGCAGTAGCCATAAATCCCGTTACCTTAGGATCTTCTTCTTCGAGTAGATTATACATGCCTTCCCAGGTGGAAATACCCTCTTCTCTGTTGCATGCGGTGTCTGTGTATAAGGGCGCCATTTCTTTATCTTCAGACGTTGGAGCCTTACCTTTCTTCCCCATAGCTCCCTGTTTGCTGCTTCGTATAGCTTTTCGTTCTTCGTTCCTGCAGTTTACAAGTGAGGTGAAAGCAATGATAAGAATAATGACAGGAAAGCTTTAAATGCTGAAGACATGCAAAAAGTATACCACCTTACGTGAATTGGCTCTTCGATAAACACGAAACAATATTTCATTAACAATTGGCAACTACCTTATTAATGAGCATTAAAGCGCATAACCAGTTCGTCTTATGGAAAAAGATTTTTCCTTGAATACTGAGCCCGAAAAATCTGCGATGAAGAGATTTTGCGATCTGGTTTGCAATATCGCAGATCACTGCATCGCATAATCACAAGATCGCATTAGCGATTTATCGCAATTTCGCAGTATTGCATGGTCACAACATCGCATAATCGCAATATAGTATGGTCAAAATATTGCATGGTCGCAACATCACATAATGATAATATATGCATGTTTTGTGTTAAGTAGTTTCTTGCGAGGCACGATTTTGCGATATGTGCTATCGTATATTGGCATTTTCTGCGGTTTTTATTATAAGTGATCTTCTAAAAACTGCGATGCGATATATGTTTATCCTTATGCAATTTCGCATTGCATTCTCGTGATTTTAGAGTTTAGCTTGTAAGTAGGCATGCTGTTATCTTTTCTATGATGCGATATCCTTTAAGGAGTGATTTTGTCTTCCCTCATCACAAAACTTAAGTTTTTAAGATTTCGCAAAGGTCTTTTCTTAAGTTTACAATGGTAAGTTTTATTGAAAAGGAAATACAATCACTAATTGATGTTTTGAAGTTTTTACTAAGGGTCCCCATTTCTTTAGTATTAGTCACAACACTAAATAAAAAGGGGGGTTGTTGGTGGCCACAACAAGAGGTTGGTGTCCCTTCCTAATTGCAGCAATTTTTCTCACCATAATGTTCTCTTGGAACTATGGAAGGCAAAAAAGTATAAATATTTAGCATGGAGAAAACTCAACATAGAAGGTTTGAATGGATTGCTTGCCAGGGTAAATTCACGTGTACCAGGAATTTGTTTCTTCTGCAGTGACCTTATTTTCGGCTTACCACCAATTATTGAGAATTATGTAAAGAATGTGGGGTCTCTACATGAAGTTCTTGTCATTGTCACCATAAGAAGGGTTCCAATCAAGACATTTCTTTTGTCAGAGAGATTTATGGTTGGAAAACTAGAGCCAAAGGGTGTATATAAATGCATAGCCCAATATGAGTACCAGTCTATGTTCCCACCAACATGCAATGCTGCATCTCCATCACTCTAGAATAGAAACTTGACGATATTCCCACCAACACGCAATGATGCATCTCCATCACTCTAGAATAGAAACTTGACATCTAGAATTGCAGAAAAATGATATCAATTGGAAGGCCTAGGTGCAAATCATTTCTAGGGTGTGTAAAGCAATTTCAACAAAAAAAACATCTAGCAGTGGGAAATATTCTAGGGTACTTGATGTTTTACTAGCTTAAAATTATAATTAAATTAAATCAAAACTTTATTCTGAAATAATATAAAATTAGTATAAACCTGACTTATAATGATGGGGGCTTACATAAACAATGTCGTGTCGTTCCAAAGTTGGGATTCCTCAATGTTTGACATTAATCAACATGCCATTTGTTCCCTTCCATTCAAAAGTTCAGGTTGGTTTCCTGATCAAGAAAGATCGATTGCATCCCTCCTTCTGAACAACTCAATAATGATAAATGACCGAATTAGCACTTCAACATATAAAAAGCAGAATTGTGAAAAAACATATGTTTTGTAATGTTGCTTCTTGCCCATGCTTTTGTTCTCTTTAGAAAGTGATGTTCCTAACATTTCTCCAAAGGGAAATTTTGACAATTTGCCAAACTGGTGCAGCTATAAAGACAACCAAAAATGTTAAAAATGAGTACTATAAAAGAAAGTGTCTTATGTGTCATGCAACAAGATCAGAACCGTCTTGTCAATAATCAAGCTTAACATATAAACTTTTAACGCATCCATTCATGCTATCAAAGCAATACAGAATCTTGTATGAAACTTACCAGAGGTGAGCCTGATCCACATGAAGAAGCTACAATACAACTGACATATTCTCAACATGTTTCTCCTTATTTCCGCGTGTCACAAGAGGCAACTTCTAGACCAATAGAGGATAGTATATAGAAGCATTCACACCACTCCCAAATAGTGCTCAAACTTCATCTTGTATTACCAATAATCCTGAAAAGAGCACATTCCTTTCCTAAAATGTTGAAAACGTATAATGTCCCTTACTACAATTTCATGTCCAACAATCTTAGAAATAAACTTGACAGCATTGCGACAGTCACCACATACACGAAGGTTCTTTATTATTCAAATAGGGGCCCTAGGAGGTGTGCTCATAAGCCCAAATGCAATGGCTAGCTTCTCACTGTGATGGTAGAGGACATGTTCCTTATGTTCATCCTCCATATCCTGGAGGACAAATTTTGTGTTCGGTACATAACCTGCCTCCTCCATTGGCCCAGCCAATGTATTCAACATTGCATGAACTTCCTCTATTTGTGGGTGTGATCTATCTTCTGACATGAATGCATGTACTCTATTCTTGACCTCAATCCAGCTGAACCCTGGCTTCATTTTAGCGTCTTTATCTTTCATCATTTTTCTAACCTTGGCTACATCATCCCACTTGCCAATTGCAAAATAGATATTTGAAAGCAGCACATATGCAAAAGTATTTTGCGGCTCCAAATCGAAAAGCAATTGTGCGACACACTTTCCTATTTCTATATTGTCGTGAACTCTGCAAGCACAGAGCAGTGCCACCCAGATACTGACATCAAGTTCAAATGGCATCTTATTGATGAAATCTTCTACCTCGTCTAGACGACCAGCATGACCAAGAAGGTCAATCATGCAGGCATGATGATCCATTCTTGGTGTGATGTTATGTTCACGCCTCATGGAATGAAAGTAATAATGTCCTCGATCTACTAGACCTATATGGCTGCAAGCAGAGATAACACCAAGGAAGGTTATGGCATCTGGCCTAATGCCTGTCAGTAGCATTTGCTCAAAAAGTCTCAAGGTTTCCACCCCATCCCCATGCTGAGCATGACCAACAATCATTGCATTCCATGAGACAACATCACGCTCAATCATCTTCTCGAAAACTTTCTGTGCATATTTTATGCCTCCACATTTGGCATACATAGTAACCAGGGCGTTGACCATAGACATGGGTGACTCAAACCCCATACAGAAAATGTGGGCATGGATGTGTCTTCCATGCTCAAGAACTGCTAGGTTGGCACACGCACTAACAATGCTAGCAAAATTTGCCTCATCTCGCTTCAAACCAGTGTGTTTCATTTGACAAAAGAGTTTTAGAGCCTCTTCACTATACCCATGCTGCACATACCCTGCAATCATTGCATTGCAGGAGACCATATCTTGTTCAGGCATTTTGTCTAACACTTGACGGGCATATTGTAGGCTATTAGATTTAGCATACATGTCTACCAGAGCACTTCCAACAAACATATTTGAGTCAAAACCAGTCTAGATAATGCAGTTGTGAAGTTATTTACCTTCTTCAAAAGCAGGTAAACTGG
This sequence comes from Pinus taeda, assembly GCA_000404065.3. NCBI lineage: Eukaryota > Viridiplantae > Streptophyta > Pinopsida > Pinales > Pinaceae > Pinus > Pinus taeda. The sequence continues at coordinate 11,135 of APFE031324546.1, read as the reverse complement.
AACTTACACTGAGAATGCTTGCATAAGTGAATTGATTCAGTTTCACACATATCTGTTTCATTTGGAAACTAAGCTTTAAGGCCTCCTAATAATGGCCATTATGTGCATATCCTACAATAATTGCATTCCATGAGATTAAGTCTCATTCCTACATTTTATCAAACAAACATAGTGCATATTCTATGGTTTGAGTTTTGGCATACATTGTAACAATCACATTGCACACGGAAACTTCGGACTGGAATCCACTTCTGATAATGTACACATGGACCTATCTTCCAAACCTCAAATCAATGAGAATAGCACACACATTGACGACACTGACAAATGTAAACTCATTTGGCTTCATACCGGTCTGGTGAATTTGATTAAAAAACCTTGTGGCCTCATCTGCTTGCCCATTTTGGGCATATCCTGGAACCATGGCAGTCGAAGAAATAATATTTCGAACCGGCATTAAATAAAACATTTGGCGTGCACCATCTACTGTCCCACATTTGGCATACATATCAACAAGAGCAGTCCCAACAAATACATTTGACTCAAATCAAAGCTTAACAACCTGTCCATGAATTTTCCTCCCATATCCTAAATCCACCATGCTTGCACATGCACTTACAATGCTGGCTAAGGTGAACTCATCAGGTTTCGTGCCCATCCATTGCATCTGGCCATATAAATCCATGGCTTCAACCTAATCACCACATCGGGCATATGCCGCAATCATTGCATTCCAGGAAACTATGCCACGTTCATGCATTTTGTCAAACAGACATCATACATTTTCCACATACCCACATTTTGCATAACCTGTAAGAACCATAGTCCATGAAAAGACATCTCATTCAGGAATTGTGTCAAACACTTGGCATGCATCCTTAATTCTCCCACACTTCACATACATGTCAATCATACAATTCCACAAATAGATGCTTGGCTCAAAGTCGGTTTTAACTATATGGCCATGAACCGTCTTGCCCTCTGCTAGGGGTCTGCTATTTCCACACTCCAGCAAGCAGCGAACATAAATATTAGGTTCCACCTGAACAAACCTGCAATATGTAGAATTCGGAACACCTATATCATGGCTCCCTGTTCTTCTTTGGGATAATCTTTGAGAGCATAACCAAACTCTCTCTGCTTATTCACCCAGTACCTACACTCTAGATGAAACACCAATGTATTCAAAATGCTTCTCTGAGTATGATGATGGTGTTTGAGCTGTTTTAAACAGGTGAACTTCTGATAAGATGAATGGCACTGACATCATACTTAGAGAAGCATTTTGAATACATTGGTGTTTTATCTAGAGTGTAGGTACTCGGTAAAAGTAAAGTTAGCTTCATGTTCTCACCCATAATGATTGCCTGGTTCATGACCAACATCATGATAGGATAGTATAATATTGTGAAATATTATCCTGGAGCATTCAAGGCATTCAACCCATATTATATATACTATTACTTTCATGAATATCACTAATAAGGATGGGTGATGCTTGGAGGTGTAGTCTTATGTATAATAGGTATTGATTATTCGCATGATGATATGTGTCTCATTTTATCATATAGTATACTTGGAACTGTTTTCTAACTCAATTGATAAATCTATACCAATGATTTTCTCAAACAAAATTCATAACTTCATCCCAATTATTTATGTTAAAGCTATACAAATAGAAACACTAACATCAGTGCTTTGTTCTGACTGGATCCAGGTGCCGAGGCCATGTTTGCAGATTTGGGCCATTTCAATAGGAAATCAATCCAGGTCCAAGCTATATGTCAAGGACATAATTATTAGTATTTCATCATACTTGTGTGCTTCATCCTCCTTAAGTTTTAGTACCATAATGAGAAATTTGGGTTGTTTGTTGCAGCTTGCTTTCTGTGTGTTGGTTTACCCATCTCTGCTTATCACATATACGAGACAAGTGGCTTATTTGATAAAAAACCCAGGGGACATAGGCTTTACATTTTATAAAGCAATACCGCAGCCTGTGTATTGCTCAACGTTCATTGTTGCCACTTTGGTAGCCATTGTAGCCAGTCAAGCATTGATTACAGCAACATTCTCAATCATAAAACAGTCCATGGCTCTTATTTGCTTCCCTCGAGCTTATTTTCCACCATAGGGATGAAAAATGTTGCCTTATTTCATATCATAGTGTACTGATATTCAGTATATAATGAAAATTCTAAGCATTTACCATGTTTTAAATATGCATTCATTTTTAAATTTATGGTAGATTATCTATGCTTTTATTTAGCAGACATGTTGCTCATCAATCTAGGGTGGAGACTAATGAGCATGCATGACCTTTGAGTCTATATAGACCATACATATGAATCATGATTTGAAATCTTGGCATTGTAGAAAAAGATTACCAAAGTTCTGTGATTTTTAGGTTATCATTAGATAGGTAAAAGATGGACAAGATGTCACAATGTGTTTTTAAATTATGTTTTGGAAGAGGTAAAAGTTTTGAGAGCGTTTTCAATTTACTTCAGTTTTGATAGTGGATATGTGAGCTGGGATATATGGAGATAATTAGAGCTATTTAATCCTGCTCATTATTTGGTGAATTTGAGATTCAAAGTTTGTCTACCAAATGTTTTACAACAAATTGACAACATTGGCTAGCTTGCTGCTTGAATCTGCATCAGTGCTTGAAACGTCACCACTTATGGATTACCAACGAAGAATAATAGCATATATATGGTTAGATATTTTATTTTTCTTACTTATATTGTTACTGGTCTTGATGGTGCTATTTTGGTTGTGGCGAATTTTAAGAAGAATTGATCATGCTCCTTTGGAAGTGCCAGCCCTTGATGCTCAATTGTGATGTAAAATATAGGAAGATAGAAACCTTGCATTGTTGTATTGATAATATGTTGTTTTTATTGACTTTGGGACTTGGAAAAACTTGTTTCCTTCACCGGTGAGAATATTAGAAGGATAATCTATGATAAATAGTGCACGGGACATCGTTTACACAAAATATTTTGCTTATACTACCCTTCACTCTGCTTTTTGCTATCTCTGAAGGCGTTTATCTATCATCTGTATTGAATAAGGTACCATAGGGAGGTTGGTGTCCCTTCCTAATTGCAACAATTTTTCTGACCATAATGTTCTCTTGGAACCATGGAAGGCAGAAAAGTATAAATATTTAGCACAGAGAAAAGCATAGAAGGTTTGAATGGATTGCTTGCCAGGGTGAATTCATGTGTACTAGGAATTTTTTTCTTCTACAGTGACCTTATTTCCGGCTTACCACCGATTATTGAGAATTATGTAAAGAATGTGGGGTCTCTGCATGAAGTTCTTGTCATTGTCACCATAAGAAGGGTTCCAGTCAAGACAGTGCTTTTGTCAGAGAGATTTATGGTTGGAAAACTAGATCCAAAGGGTGTATATAAATGCATAGCCCAATATGAGTACCAATCTATGTGTTACAGGCTCAAGCCACCAAACAACACTTTTCCCATGTTGGGTCCCTTCAAATTTTGAATCTAATAAGCCCCATAGGAGCAACAAAATCAAAATGATACCTAGAATATCACTCTTCTTGCCTAAGCCACCAATCCTAGCAAGGCTTAAGGAGGACCAATGATAATTATAAGGATCCCATGCTTCCACTGTACTCTCTATTGCTTTATGATCCAATATGTTTCTCATCTTATCTTTCCATTTTGTTTTGAATGTGGAGTCTTTACAGCCTGCAATATAGTATGCTATAAGCCCCTGTAGCAATATTCAAAATGTGGCTACAGTTGCTTTACAGTATCTGTAGATGAGGGTATGCCCCCTTTGTCTGCTATGACGAAGAGCTCGGCTCTTGCTATGAGTACCTCATAAAACTCACCTCAATCCCAGTTGCAGTGTCTTATTTGGGGACAAGAACATAGGTCCTTGAGCTACGACCATGGTTTTAATACCAATCCACTTTTGACTTCTTCCTTGCTTGGTAGCAATTTATAGAAAACTTTGTACCCCAACAATCAGTATGCTCGAAACTTGTTCGTATCAGACACTAATATATCCAGGGTTTTCAAATGGGCATCTCTGAAATTTTGGAAAAGAAATTTAAGCATTTGAAAAGTTTTGGCCTACTACTCATAAACATCAATCCGAAAAGGGGTATGTGTTGTAGTATTTGTAAATGAGTAAACATTTAAATTTAGTTTGATATGAAAAAAAGATTTAGTATGCATAATGAAACATTAAATTAAAATAATAATAATAAAACAGTTTAATTGACATCTCATATGAACTTAGTAATGAAAAATGTCATTTTAATAGAGTTCTAGAAAGTTAAGGAATTTGTGCATCCCTATATCTACGTAAATTTCACCGAGAGTTGAATTCGGATATTAAAAACACATTCGAGGTTTTATCCAAAAGAAAGTTCATGACATCTCATATGAAGTTAGTAGTGAAAAATGTCATTTTAATAGAGTTTTGGAAAGTTAAGGAATTTGTGCATCCCTATATTTACGAAAATTTCACCAGAGAGTTTGATTTCAGTAAGGAGTTTGATGGCTTTCACTTGTATTTTTCGAAACACCTAGTTGACAGAACCATGTAGTAGGAAAAGGACATTTAATTTTTACTCTCACGATGGTTTGTGATAGCTAGCAACCTTGTGTGCCCTCTTTAAAAGTGACAATTCATTCTTAAATATGTAACATATGGAAAACAAAATCTCCAAATACAAAAAAAAACTTAAAATAATGTACAAAAATATGTTCACATAAACAACAACTACTACATGAATAATGGATAACCTCTATATGACATTAACTATAACTCATTATCATCCACCCTTGCTTTCAAGAATTTCCATTCACATGTTGCTATTCTTCCACACACTACTATTACTTATCCATATTCAAAACACACATAATTAATAGTTTCAAGTGTAACTCAATATCATCCACCCTTGCGTTCAACAATGTCCATTCACATGTCACTATTCTTCTACACACTATTATTTATAGAATATCTATATTCAACATACACATAACTAACAATTTCAATCGCAACTCTTTATCATCCACCCTTGCTTTTAACAATGCCCATTCACATGTCCCTATTCTTCTACACTCTATGCCTTACGACATTTCCTTTTAAACATCAGATGCAGATGCTAATAAATTTAAAGATTAAAAATTATATTTGATAAATAACATATATTCCATAATTACATTTGATAAATAATAAATTACAAAATTACACTTAATTAACCTCGTTTAAAACCTATATAACTGATTTATCACATCATCTATCTTGAATTAACATCCTTCTGAAAAGATAAAAAAATAAAAATCCTATTTATTTTTTCCTTTATTTTTGTCAACTTAAAAGAACGAGGCAAAAAACACTTTCAACGCATTAAGATTTTTAATCGGTTCGATGTTTTAACGCATTAAGTCAATGAATATTTTTAACGCAAAGGAAGCTACCTTGCTACTGTATGCACTGGAAGCTTATTCGCCAAGGAAGCATTCATGCATATGAGACTGGGCGATCCCTTCATAACCGACGGATTTGTGGACATTTGGGCCATGATTCGCTCCCCATAAGGAGTCATTAGGTGAGAATTACTTATGTCTTTACCAATGTCTGTTATTAGGTTTTGTTCATTAGTTTCCATGAAGTATGATGTAAATTCCTTGAATATTGATGAAAATTCTATTTTGTTTGTTAATTTAAATAATGTTACATGTTTTCACTTGATATTAGATTGTATTATATTTTATTTGATTTGATTCTGTTTGGTTTGTTAATTTAAATTGTGTTATATGTTTTCAAGTGATACTATATTCTTATTGATGACAATTTTATTTTGTTTGTTAATTTAAATTGTGCAACAATTTTGCTAGATTGTATTATATTTGATTTTCTTGGCGATTCCATTTTTATTGGAGTTTTTCGATTTGACTATAATATAAGAACTTGTAAATTTTCAAACAAAAAAAATCAGAAATTTGAATAAAATGATATTAAGTTAAACAAATATCTATGAGTTAATTACAAATCTCTATTATGTTAAATATGAGATTTGATTCTTGGAGGGATGCTACCACTATCTTAAATTTAAGTAAGTTAAAATATATTAATCTTTTTACAGTTATGAAAATGTTTGTTATTAATATGGTACATATCTCTCTTTTTTTCATTAGTTTTGAAAGACTATTTACTATTTTACTCTTCTTTCTAATAAATATGATGTGTATGTTTTTAATGTACTACAACATATTCAATAGTTTTTTGGAATTTTATTGTGGAAGATGAGTGAAAATGTTACATGTTTAAGGTGGAAATTCCATTCATTATTATCTAAAAGATTTAGCTATTTTCCCCAATGATGGGTGAAGTGTCTATGTTGGACATGCTCACTCATCTCACACATTGACATTCCAAAAAACTTTATTAATCTTCTTGCGAGTTAATTTTTGTATTACCTTCAAAATTCAAGATACATCGCTGAAAGGCCATTGTTCAAAAATAAACCAGCCTCAATCCACCATAAAGGAAACTTGATCTGTTGGCAAGTAAAAAGAGAAATATAGCATCAACATAAAGAAAATACCATGATCACATTCATACCATATCAAAACAAGGCTACAAGATAAAACAAAATAACTAAAAAAAATAGAATCGAGAATATGAAGATGTCATAGGAGCATCATTCCATGCACTTGTACCAACTAACGCAAAGGGCTTAAGTTCATATTCGAGGTGGTTGCCCAGGTAACCCAAGAGACAAGACTGCCAATAATGTTGCACCCTTTGGATTTTGTTTAGGGAAGAAATGACATCATTCCTATTTTCATGTTTCTCCTTCATAACTCTACTTAACAAAGTCTTCATCTTCTAGTGGAAGGTGAGGGAATGTAAGTATTGGTTCCTTCTTCCCCTGATATGACCAAGGTGAGGGAGCTAATTGGAAACCTCCTCCATTATTTTTGAATCTAAATATGCCTAGCGATCATTAGTGACATAGGTCTCCAATTGATGAATCTCCTCCTAAATGCTAGGAGACGTCAATGAGTGATAAATGACAACCGTTTCCTCGCATGGGTCTAAACATACAACTAACCTTGTGAGCCACATCCATTAGCCTCTCTATGGTTGTGCATGCTCTGATGAGGCACTGAGGTCAAATAAAAAGGATACCATACACAAAACCACAGCCTCAACCAACTCCCCCAGAGAGAGAAAAAACCAACTAGGCCCTCCCTAACTACAAACTAGCAACAATAGAGATAACAGAGTCCCCTGAAACACCCCGAGGAAATAACACATCAATATATAATTGAATCATAGAAACAATGCCCTACATGAACTCCAAATAAATAGGCAACTATAGGTTATAAAGTGTTAGATAAGACTGAACCAAAGAGCAGGATACTAGTAGAATTAAGCCATATACCCCCCAGAAGGAGAGGGAAAGGAATTGAAATTGAAGACGTGATAAGAACCACCAAAGACCCAAATACCTTGATGATGTAGCAGCTTCTTACTCTCGAAATTGGAAAAAAACAAATGAAATGTGGATGGAATTAGATTCCTTTATTTTATTAGTAAATTGTTTTGTTTTAGTTCAAAGATCACAAAATTTGGATATAGATGGAAGTATTTTTTTTTATTAAGTTTATTAAAATAGACTAGATCTATAGGGAGGAAAAATATAAAGAAAGCTAAGACTTTTTGGAAAAAATAGGGAGATTGGATTCCTTTTTTGAAAATTCCAAGTAATCCAAATTTTAGTAATGATAGAAGAGGAATTAGATATACAATTATCTATGAATATATCTACTTAGTTTTTGAAATTTAGAAGAAAAAAAAAATGTTAGAAACTTGTCGGAGATTCTGTGAATGCGAAATGTATTTCGAAAGTGTAAATGAGTTAATGATGTTTCCACGCTCCAACCATTAATCATGTCCCAAGTTGTTAGGATTTGGCATTAATTTTGGTATTATAGATACAACACATAGAAAAAAAGTGTGAAATGGTATTCCATGCTTGATGGGGAAGACGAGGTTGAAGGGGAAGACCAAACCATCAATTGAAAAGGTCTCTATATTTTAATGTAAATAGAAAAGTACTTCCACAAGTAGTAAGGACAAAACCATCACTCTGGAAGTCAGAAACCAAGTCACGCTTCCAAACACTTTGACCATTCTTCTCGTTGTGGACTACAACATAGTTGATGACATGAAGAAGGTTCTTGTGAACATTTCAATGTTTGAGTTAACAAATATCATGAGGCAGTGAGACAATCTCTTACGAGCACTTGGGTAGTCCTCTGCAAGTAACGATGCCTCTTCTGACAAGGGATCTTGTATGTCTTTTGGTTCCCTCAAATCTTTACTTAATGCTTTAACAATGGATGAAAATACACTATGCCCCCCTTTTTCTGTTAACTTTCAAAATCTTTAATTTCAATGTACACAATTACTTGGTTGATTCCAGTGCATCGATGAACATAATTCCATTATCTTTCACCAAGAAAATGAATGCAAAATGGGACAAAACGGATGCACAGATTATTCAGCTAGACATAGCTCATGTCCATGCAATTGGTGAACTCAAAGATGTGATCATTCGTTTATCATCCTATGGGTGAGTCCACCAATGTATCAACATCATAATTTTGGACATTCAGAAGCATATGGAGTGTTGTTGAGCAGAGATTGGTCCAGAAAGCTACAAGGGTACTTTTCTATTGACTCGTCACATTGATGGATTCCACATAAGGGAAAAAATAATCAAATTCGGGTGAATTCAGGAAGATACATGAAACATATTGTCACTCCCTTGAATGGAAATAATGAACCAGTGGATTTCGCAAAACTAATCTTCGAAAATTGCTTCCTAGAAACCCAACTAGGGTGGTATCTTACATAACCATCCCCAGTACCACCATATACACATTTGGAGCTCCTTCCCAGTCCAACTGGTGAAAATGACCTTTGTCTAGTTAGTAGTAGTAATAATAGTACTAGTGTAGTTTTCAGTCCCTGTACATATGATATGTGGACTTTGTACTTCGATGGTTCCAAAAGGCAGGAGGGCTCTGGAGCTAGTTGCATATTAATAGACCTGCTATAGAGAAAGCATTTGATCTCTAGCTGCTTGGAATTTGAGTGCACGAACAACACTGTAGAATATGAAGCACTCATCTTGGGCTTACAAAGAGCCATTGACCTCAATGTTTCCAACTTGAAAGCAGAATTTGACTCAGAAATTGTGGTGTGATAGGTACGCAATACCATACATTGTGTGTCACCTCATCTTAGACGCTATAAACAAGAGGTATGTCATTTGATTTCACACTTCCAATCTTTTAATATCATTTCTATTCCAAGAATGTGTAACATAGTTGTGAATGCATTAGCAAATGCTGTTGTTAAGTTGTCATCATTGAGAGACAATTTTTTTGTTGAAATTATAAGCCATTCGTCCTCGATAATATCATTAATTTACATGATTTCTATGATGACCAGTAGATATTGTGCTTCATGGTGAACGTAGATGTGTTCAAAGATGTAGCGATCGATGAAGGCGAGCATGAAAAGGCATTGCAGGATACAACTAGTGAAAATAAAGAAAATCTCATCCCAAAGGGTGTGGTATCATTGGAAAAGTTGTATGACCTGCAGAATCCCTTTTGGAGACCTGTTGATGTTAAAACCCATAGTTCCACGTTGTCGCATGAGAAGATTAACTTGGGGAAAAAATGATCTGAAGTATGTCAATATTGGTACTTGTTGTACACCACAAGAGCGGAGAGCCTTTATCCACATATTTAAGCAGTATTGAGATGTGTTTGCTTGGACATGTGATGAGATTAAAATAGATGACATGAAAATCATCCAACATGTGATACTAATAAAAGAAGGGGTCAATCCATTTACAAAAAAAAATGAGAAAAGTACAACCAACACTTGAGCCTCTTGTTTAGAAAGAGTTAAGGAAATTGTTGGATGCCTAGATCATATGCAGAGTGCATGTTATATGGAATTTTCATCTACGGATAAACACATTTTCCCTAGGTGGGTAACTACACCTAGAACAACATAAAGAAAGTAGTTTAATCTTTTCTTATAGAAGATAGATGAGATGGAGGAACTTGTTCATAGCCTTTCACTTCCTAGATCTCTTTTGAATCACTCATGTCACTCCCACTTGAACTAAACTCACTCAATTGATACCTGTATCAAGAGAAACAAAAACAAGAAATGATCAAAGCATACATGATCTATCTACTATAAAACAATGGAATCGAAGACATTGAAACACATAATCATCACAGATATGAACAATCATATGAGAAAAGGAATAAACTCTTTATTAATGTAGAAGGAAGAGTATCACCCAATACAGTTCGATCCTATGCCACTCCTCCAACTTCAGTCCAACCCTCGCCACATCAAAAGAACATTACTCCAATAGCATAACATTGCTTAACATGAACTCAATTCTCAAACCAGCAGAATTTCCTTACAAACTTCAGATTCTAGCCCCTTGATCACTATGATGAGTGTTCAATTTATAGGAAATGGAGGTGGTTTTGTCATAAATGAGGGTATTGAATGGCCTTCCAAACTTGGAGTTAGTTTCCATGGAGCAAGGGATGAGAGGATAAGAGGTTAATGGATCCTTAGTGTATCCAATTTCGAGCTCATAGGAAGAGATAAGAGATGGGAACCTTCTAGAATAATCTAGAATGAAGGAATATTCCTAGAACCCTATGCAAATTTCACTCAATCTCACCCAACGCAGGCTACAGAGGTCCTAAGTGCACTGCAGTGCAGGCCACAATGGGCCTGCCTACTTTGCAACGCACTATCTCAAGGCTTGGGTTGTGCTGGTGTCCAAAGGAGGAATTTCAGGAAGGCTTCAGGCCAGGAAACTTTCATAGAAAGAAGCATTCAATGAGTTGACTTCTTTAGGGCATGTAACAACTGAATTAGGATTTGATGAGCCCTAATAGTACTGATTTGTAGGTTTTAACCCCGTACAGAAATTACCTGCATACGAATTATAAATCACAGGAAAAATAAAAATGCAAGAGCATAACACATAAAACACATATACACAGAGATTTCCCACTGGA
>APFE031324542.1:454086-473813 GCA_000404065.3 Pinus taeda | reverse complement strand
CAGTAAGACCTTATGTAACTGTTTTAGACCAGACTTTTAGCTAGGGATTAGCCTCCCTAACCTGAGAGGGCTCTCTCAAAACAAACTACTGATTTATCTTTAGACACAAAGAGGGCTAACTCTTGAAATGAAAATTTAGTAAACATGCTGGTTGGACAGACAACATAACATCTCTTCCATTGGGCTTATGGAGTCAAACATCTTTTCAGTAAACTATCAACTGCTCATTCATAGAAGCCAAGGCATGTAATGTTAAAACATTCAAGACATTTCTCAAATAACCATCAACTGATAAGTACACACAGGAAGTCTGAGCACTAGGTGAATTCAGAGTGATTGTGTACCTAAGGAGCTGTAAAACATGAAGGACAAGAACCTCAACTTACAAGTATACATAGGAAATCTGAGCACTAGGTGAATTCAGAGTGATTTCATACTCATAAAGCTGCAAAACTTACATTTGGTAAGACAAAACCACCAACATCTTGAGCATTTTAACACATTATGAATCTTGGGAAGAATAAAACAGTCTTTCTATTACTGTAAAAAGCTTTATACATAAACCAATAAAAACTCTGTCTTTTACATAAGTATCCAACCCTTTTTACATCAGAGTTTTTCCTATATATAGGAAAAAAAACTCTACTACCTTGAGTCTCCTCCTCCAGCATGAGGGGAGCTCGAAAACTTATCATTAACTACCTTATCTATATTTAAACTAACTTATTAAATACAGAGGTATTGTGCTTTTAATACATAGAGTCCTATTCCTATTCAAACTCTACTTCCATCTCCTCGTGTGCATGATTCTCTCTTGATCTTTGACACCTATGCTTTTCCTGTAGTGGCTGAAATGTATTTGAGAAGCATTCACTAAACGAGCTGCCTTGGATTCCAACTGTGCTGCTGACTCAACATTTGGTGAAGATACATACTCTGTTTTCACGGTCCCTGCTTTTTATCCATGTTTATTTTCAAAAGAACGTGCTTGAAGCTGTTCAATAACTTTAATGACCATGCATAACACCATATGGCTGATAATCTGGATGCTTTGTGAACATTGACAGGTGTTCAACCCAAAACTCTGGTAACCCTACCAGAAACCCTAATATTTCGGTCATAAAGTAACTTTATGAGAACTTTAGCAAAAACCAAAATGTTTCACCTTTTTGCTACAAAATTTACATCTGTCATTCTTTGAATGCTTTGGCAGCCATTTATGATCTTCTTCCTATCCTCGAAGCCTTCTCTTACAAAATTTGCTGATCTCAGCATCAATTTCATTTTTTCTTTAAAAACAGTCACCTACAGCAGTTTCGTAGCGCGCTACGAAACTGCTGTTCTTTCCAAAATTACAGTCTTCAATGAATTTTTTCAATTACTTTGTGACTGTTACAGCTTCATCCTTGACTCCAAAATTCCTAATTTGTCTTTCTTTTATAAGTGCCTCAAAAACCAATGAACTTAAGAAAAATAAACAAAAACTTGGAGCAATATCTGACCTTAAAAATTTTCAATTTTATTTAGCAACTAACTTGCCTAACTGAGCTTTTAGTTTTGCAAGTTCGTTCTCCATGGCTGCAATTTCTGATACGGTTTTCTCTAAATCAGCCATTTCTTTATCAGCTGCCTCCCATTTCCCCTTTGAAGATGAGGTTTTAGTTTCCTTGACAATGGGAACTTTTTTCTTCATATCCTTCTTTTTGACTTCCTTTGCTTTTTCTGCTTGATTTATCTGCTTTCCCATTTCTTTGGCCTGTCCTCTGGTATATATTGTTCTTTTGATTTCCTCTGCCTTCTTTGCTTTAGGCATTTGTCTAATTTCTTTTGTTGCAGTTACCTTGACAGCTACCTCATCTTTGTGGACCTGCTCCGCTGCTTGGATTTGTCTCCTGGTGATCAGCCTTCGGGGTTTGACCATAAATTCCTCACCAGCCTCCTCAAACCTTAGCCTTTTTGAGGCTTTTGATTTTTTGGAGCTATCAGGTGATGACTGGGTTAGTTCAATAGGCATAGCCTCAACCTATACTGATGTGGCTTGTTCAAAATCGATTGCCTCCAGCAAATCCTTTAGACTAGCCTTTGACATAGGGCTGTCTTCCACTGCTATTGATTTTCCTTTTTCTCTGCTTAGCTGGCTTCTAGTTCTGATTCTTGTTACTTGTGCAATTCCACTTGGTTCTGATGCATCTTTCTGGTGTTTGATTTTCTCCTTGGATGATTTGGGTGTCTCTTTTGCTGATGGTTTAGGTATCTCTTTTATGACCACAGGCTTCTCTGATTTCCTTGGCTTAGTTTTGGGCTTCTTTCGGTCTTTAACCTCCTTTTTGAGCTCAGCCAATGTAGGTTCTTCAATTCTTCTTTCTTTTTCCCTATCTGGCAATGGGGTGAGACCTGTTTTGCTTTGGAAACCGGACATAAAAATGAAAGAGTCCCAATCCCTACCGATTTTTTGCAAACTATCTAACACCAGCAACTTAATTAAACCATGGTGGAACAGGGAAGTTTCACAATTGTCTTTCTTTAATTGAACTTTGTCGCACATTTTACTAAGACTTCTGAATAAATAGAAAGGGATGTCTATTGATGCTTTCCCTGTGAAATGTAGCAAGAGTTTGAAATGATAAGAGTAAATTTTGGTGTACCTTCCCTCACATGTGAGGTATTTCTGGATGGCTGTGAGGAGCAGAGCATAATGTTCTTTTATATAATTCCTTGGCACAGCTTTAGTGAGGTCCTCGTTTACATATTGATCCTTCAGAAATTCCTTACATGGAGTCATGTCAAACTTGAAATTCTTGAACCATTCTTGTCCACCTCTTGGAATTTCAGTGACAGCAGAAATGGCTTGCGGAGACACAGGGAACTCTAGCAATGACACCTTAGAATTCAAGCCAGTGAAATTGAATGCAAAGGCTTTAGTTACCTCTGTGTGTCCTCCTTTCAATTTTTCGCAAAACCTCCAGCAACCAGCCTCTTTAAAAGCTTGTGCTACACCTTCATCTCTGAGCGTAAGATCAAGCCCCTCTGGATTGGTTCTCAGGCACCTTCCGGATCGATGTTCTCTTTTCTCCATCTCGCTCAGAATATCTTCACACAAAGAACTAATCAGCAACTTCAATTTACAAAACAGCTTCGGCTTTGGAGTGCAGGCTCGCTTGCAATGATCCCTTTTTAAATGAAAACTCGGGCTTCTTTGCTTTTTTTCAAATATTCATCATAGAACAGGCACGTTAATGCATCATGAATAAACATTATGACACTACCATACCTCATAAGATCTCTTAAAATAATTGTCATGTGCGTGATCCTAAATCTGATGGCGGAATGAATCCTATCATGACCTGGGGAAGACATCATCTGACAAAATATGGACAGTTCTAATGACTCATCTCCCGAGATTTGACATTTCAAGAAAATATGCTGCAAAAAACCCCGAATCCCTGATTTCGTAGCGCAGACAATTATGAATTGACAAACCGCGCTACGAAATGGCTGCTAGATGATATGCTACGGAAAGGTGGAAAAATGATTGCGCAGCTAAATTGGCCAATCAGATTGCACTGCGAAACTGCGCAAAATCAGAATGATGCAATCAAGACAAGACATGCTTTAAACCATAATGAGGGAGGATATCTAACGGTTTTTTACGGGGACTCACATCAATACCTTTTGAAAATCTAACTTCAAAATGACACACCTAAAAACCTATTGACTTAAACCAAATTTTTTTATATGAATCTTTGGACATAGGTGAACTGTGGTTTTAAGTGATAACATAACTCATAATCAAGTCCCCTTATAGAGCATCAACATAAAAAAGGACTCATGGACACCCCCTCCAAAGCACACTTTGAAGATCAACTTTGATGGAGCTTCGAAGGGAAACCCTAGAAAAGCAAGATTCGGTGGCATATTCAGAAATCATGAAGGCTCACCTCTCCTCATATACTTTGGAAACATACGATGGGACACTAACAACTCGGTTGAATTGGAGGGTCTCTGGCAAGGACTTCTCCTTTCCTGGAAACTCAGTTTCCATCCCCTGGAAATCGAAGGTGATTCCCTAATCCTCATCAACATGGCCAAACAGCTCCTAAATGGGACTCATGCGAGGAAAATTGCCAATAGTTGGAAACTTGAAGCCATATTGGATGCAATAGAACAATCGCTTCACAATAATCGGGCCATCATCTTCAATCATGTGAAGAGGGAAAGAAACAAGGTCACTGATCTATTGGCCAATTTGCGGGTGGAAACTGAGCACACTCTAATCACAAGGACACTAGACATAATTCTGAAACATGATCAAGAATAGGAATGCAAGACTGGTCCAAAAGGATGCTGCCCTCTTAGATGCGGGTGTTTGAGGTGGCCTTAAATATGAAGGGACAGGGGTGGGGTGAGGTAGATCGACACCTGCCCACCCAGTACAGAACGTTACATAAAGGTAAGGCGGTTGGCTCTTGGCATGCGTGTAGAGAAAGGTACATCGGCTCTCATTCTAGCCACTCCAGTTCTCACATCATGTCTATAGCTCTGGTTCTTCCCTCCGTACGCTCTAGCCTACATCAGAAGGCGGGGTTCTTTAATGCGATATTTATGCAAGGAGCATCCTAAGGCGCGCCAGAGGAGGATAAGGCCAGGAGATGTCTCGGGTATGCGGTGAATTCGTCTTTGCTGTTTCATTCGATTCATTCTCTCGCCTCTGGTCTCATTTCTGATTTCTGGTTGTTTGATGTGAACTCGGTCATTCCTGAGGTCTCTCGAAACTTGCTGGGGAAGGTTACTCTGTTGTTTGGCTCGACCCTCTTGGCGGAGCGGCTTCTGTTCCTCCTCTCGTTCCTTTCTTGGGTTTCAAGCTGTTGTTTCGATGTCTTTGTCTCACTGATTTATTTTCTTGTTTATGGCCTCGTTTCTGGTTTCAGGTTGTCGGATGTTGGCTATGTCATTCTTGAAGCCTCTCGGGATTTACTAGGAAGGGATAATTCAGCGCTTAGCTCTGTTCTCTTGGCGAAGAGGCTTCAGCTTTTCCGCTCGCTCCCTTCCTGGACCTTGGGTCTCTGCTGTGAAGTTTTTCCGTTCTGCTGGCAAAGTTGTTGCCATTTCCCGGTCGTTGCTGTTGCTCTGCCTTCCTGGTGTCCCGTTGCTGCTCTCTCCCATATGCCTTGTCTACACCAAAGAATGGGGTGTCGAAGAGGCGAGCCCTGGCGCACGCCTTCCAGTTCGTCCTCTGATTCACCTTCCCTTTCCAGTGAGCTGTTTGTAGGCCGCTACCCCAGCACCCGTAGTGGGAGAGGGCGGCTCCATTCCACTAGCTACCACCCTGGGCCTCCTTCCATGTTTGTCACTGCAATCTTCACCTTTAATAGCTCTCTGAATCGTCCTAGGATAACTGCTCATATCTCGGTGGTTTTCCATGAAGATAATCAAACAAAGGACGTTAGATCTCATCCGGGAGGTTCAGGGGCAATCTTTGCTCCATCTTCTTCCCTCTAGTTGGGAATTGGAAATGCACCTCGACAGGATTTGAATGTACAAGTTCGCAGCACTCAGGATGTGGTGATGGTGCTGGTTGACCCCGGTCCCTCTGTTCAGCATGCGGCTCAAGCAAGGGATTTGCCAAATTATGCTTGGTGTCGTATTGAGGAAGAGCCTCCAGATGACTAGTTCGCTCACCTAGGCCTCATCTTCGTGCAGTACGACCCTCACCACTGAGCAAGTTTGTTATGCAAACAGTTCTGTGGTTTTCCGGTGTTTTTTGGCATTTTTGTTAATTCTGCATTATCAAGTGAATCTCAACCCGGTCCCCTGCGTGGGTCTTGAAAACCGGCACAACAATGAGCTCACTGCCTACATTCAGTCTTCTCATCTACTTTTCTTGACAGTTTTTCCTCTCTTCATAGCAGAGTTTTGACTTCTGTCACGTTGTATTTGTACCTCCTTACTTTGTTAATAGATTAATCTTATTTAGAAAAAAAAAATAAGAGATTAAGATCTGAGCTCTTTATAGATTTTTACCCCTTAAGCATGATTTACGAACCAAGTCTTTAAATACGTGTTTAAAATTTTTGTTAATATGACTCATACTAAGGACTCATATATGTGTTACTATTCCATTCTACTATGATCACATAAAGACTCTTCAAGATGCAAAAAACTTTCATCTTTATTCATTCAAAACCTAGGAAGCATAAGAAGGTTTATTTATCTACATAATTTATATACAATGTGTTTCAACAACAATATTTATTAAAGAAATCGAAAATCGAATGTAACCAAATAGAAATTTTGTTAATAGCAAAATTTTTGACACTGATATCCATTCTTAACCAAAACTGTAATATAGGAAGAAAAGAGTAAATTTCGTCAACTAACATGCTTCCTAGAAGGTAGATGTATGAACGGCATGACATAGATGTTCTTATAAAATTTTGATTCATCCATTCCTCCAGAAAGTCATGATATCTTATTTGAAAATTTTATATGATTAAAATTTTCAAGCGTGAAATTTTTAATGTAAATTGCATAGGAGGGATTCTTGTTTCTTTTCAAAATGATGATAAAGTGAGTCCCACAATATTCTTCATATTCATTATTTAAAACAGATAAAAAGGTATTCTTCGAAATAGTTAGCATGTTTCAAATCAAAGTTTGTTGTATTATGACCCAATTCTTTAGTATATCACAAAAGTGTTTGTAAATGAAAAGCAATATCATCATTAAGTGACGCAACAACCTCAAAATTTTGATTAAAAATTTCATTATAAGAGACATGGGAAACTATGTTTTCCTCATTATAAGACTTATGTTCTAAAAAATGTGAATTTAACATGATTACCTTGTAAGCTATTACATCGATTATAGCTATAATAACTAGGAGGATATGAAAGGAAAGAAATGATATGCTTAATTTCATTTTCATTTATAAATTCATTTTCCTTATAGTTATCATAAACATGTTTCAAAAATGTTGTTTCAATTAAGTTATCATAAGTATTGAAAATATCAAAAGTATGTTCAAAACCAGAACTAGACTTGTGATCAGATTGTAAACCTACTTCACAATTCAATTCATCGTTGTATCGATCATAAACAAGGGGTTGGGAAAAGTAAACATGAACATCAGATAAACTTGAGTCAAACTAGTCAAACATAAGTTCATGTAAAATTTTCTTTGTTACATCACAAAAAGGTTTAAGAATAGGATCAATAGATGGAAGAATATCTTTGTTTATCAATTGTTGTTGAGGACTTTCATGAAAATATAACATAATCCCTGATTGGTTAGGTGTATAATCAAATATTTCAGAGGTAGACTATCATTTATTATTATCATTATCCTCTTCTAAACATAAAGATAAATTAGAACCACTACAATTTATAGAATCTCAAGATTCTTTTAAACATAAATGTGTTGCATGATATTCTATTAAAGAAAGAGAAATGTCTCGTACATGATCTTCAAGATTTGACAATACATCATGTTCATTGGCACATATGATAGAAGTTGAATTTTCAAGGTTTTCAAAGTTAGATTCATTAATATTGTTCTCTATTTCATATTCATAATCCCTTTTGGTTTCTCCATTGTTGTCATCATATTGATTTTCAAGGTTATTATGATTATAATGTTTGCAACAGTTAAAGTCAAGTAATCCTATAGGATACATACATCTATGATAGTCACAAAACATTGTATGAAAATACTTGAGAGAAGAAATTGTACCAAAAGAGATACTTATGTACCACTTCTAAGCATCACCTTCCAAGGACATCATGAATAACTTCATTAGAATATCTTCATGGTGTACTCCCATCTTTGGAATGCACTCGTGAAAGTCTCTAAGGTGTTGCATCATATTGTCACAATCCTCATTTCGAAAACGGGACTGGTACGCATCCCATATGTCTATATCAAGTAAATCATGTGGAGAACCTGCAATATCAGAAAAATTCAAAGGAGCAAAACGTGAAGAAATCCATGAGACCTCCATTGGAACAAAATTAATAATAAAATTAAACTAAGGAGCCACTAGGTGAACAAATAAACAAGAAAGATTTACCTTAAACCCTATAAGGTACATACAACTATAACCCTACCCACTAATGGATCACATATTTAACCAATTAATTAGTTACCAGAAAACTAAAATTTAATAATTCATTCCCCAGCCACGGCACCAAAAGATGGGGCTCAACATTAGGGGAATTTTGAGGTCTAAAATGGGCCTCCTAAAGAAATTATAAAATAATAGTGGAAATAATAAAATAAGATTAGATTACATCATCAAATTTTAGAGGGAAAAAAGAAAAACTATTTTTTCAACTCGTATTTTCAACATATCTCCCTATGGGTTTACTCAAATTTCGAGCAAAAACACTCGCTAGATGAAAATTTTGATTTCTCATCCAAAGAGTACCTATGTTGCATACTTTCAATGGAACCTATTACATGAAAAATGAGAAATACATGAAAACATGATTGCAATCACATGTTTTCAAGTATTTCTCATTTTCTGTGTTGCAGGGTCCATCGAAAATATGCAACATGGCTACTCCTTGGATGAAGAATTAAATTTTGCATCCAATGAGTACTCTCACTTGATATTTAAATAAAACCTTAGGGAGATAAGTTAAAAATACAAGTTGAAAAAATAGTTTTTATTATTTTTAAATCTTTTTTAGTTTTTACTCCAAAAATGGTGAATCATCCCCTATGGTTGACATCATCATCTTGAATCCTATTGGTTCTTATAAAGTTTATTTTTGTTGTACATTTTTCTTAGGAGGCTCATTTTAGACCTCAAAAGTCCCCTAATGATTGTCCTGGTAACTAAGGACAACCTAAGACCACATCACTGAGAATCTTAAATCCTCTTGCTTTAGGTGACAAGGGTTGACATCCCTTTCACCACAGGGGGTATTCCCTTCTAATAATGTAAATTAAATAGTCGTTGTAGAATAATGTAAATTAAATTTTCTAATTAAACAAAGAGATAGGCCAGATTATTAAAGAAAAAGTATTTTAAATAAATAATTTTTTTTAGGAAATAAAGGTGGTAGACATATAACATGTGAAAACTTATTAGAAATAAAATGTCTTTATGACTAAACGAATTTTAAATTAGTATATGACATTTCATATAAAACATAAGGGTTAGTAAAAATTAAAAATAATAACAAAATGAAAAGACAGAAGTGAGGAAAAACTGGCTTAAATGCATTTAATAGAAATGTTGTAGTTGAAACAATATGGCATCAAGTATTATTAATATTCATCATGCAACAAAACAATTAAATATTTTGATTTAATTTTTCTAAATAGTAAATATTGGAAAAACTAAACCAATTTTACTGTGTGGGAGATTAACCAATTTGATCAGGTCAAAGCATTGCTAATCACCACATATTACCAGTAAAATAAAGAAATGAAAAAAAAACAATAAAAAATAAAATAGGAGGACTCGTTTTATGGTATCGAAATTTATGTGCAAATAAAACCCTAAATAACATGTATTATTAGAGTTTCGCTCTACAACCAATAAATTCAAATATAATTTAAAAAACTTTAAATAACAAGTATTCAAGTATTTAAATCATTATTGCATACAATATTATTGAATATTCATGTTATATCAATAACCTGCATAGTGAACCATTAAATAAAACCTCACATAATAATATCGCACCGAAAGAAAAGACAAAAATAAATATTATTAAATAAAATCCTTACAGTCACAATAAATAACAACATTGTAGCAAGTACATGATGACCTTAAAAAGAATAAGTCTTCATCTCTGATGCACCATCATCCTTCAATCTACCAAAAAAAAAAAATCCCTGAAACAATCGTCTATCTCCTCTTTTGAATCTCTAGATGATGACCTTAAAAAGAATAAGTCTTCATCTCTGATGCACCATCATCCTTCAATCTACCAAAAAAAAAATCCCTGAAACAATCGTCTATCTCCTCTTTTGAATCTCTAGAAGTTCGTTTTATTTTTAGTTCCCGTAACTTCCAGTAAAATTACATTAATAATTATTATTTTGATTAACTATAATACTTATTTCATTATTTAAATAAATCCTCGCTCTAATTCTCCACATTAAAATCCTTTGAATAATATTCCTACATTAAAAGAAAAATATAAATTAATTCACTAATATAAAACATTAAGTTATAAAATATATATTTAACATTCACTATTCTCTAAAAATGCAAGATAAAAAATAAAAATTAATAAATAAATAAAATAATAATAAATTGGATGTTATTTTTTTTTTGGAATGCCTTTTAGTTCTACAAAATCTGTGATGAATTCAATATCTCCATAATTCTGCATAATCCTCATTAACCCATTAAAGACAAAATTTTGAAATTCAAAATAAAACAAATTTGAAATATATATAGTTTCAATTTCAATTCAAATAAATTTAATTAAATAATTTCATATTGGTATATTTTGAATCTAGATTTCAAATATTAAAGAACATAATGTTATATAATTTGAATAATATTTATGATATAAATTGAAGTATATAATTCAATAATATAAGGTATAATTTCATTTTCAAATAAAATATATATATGTTTTTAAATAATTCTATATAATATATTTGAATCAAATAATATATTATTTAAAAATTCAAATCTATGATATATTTTTAATATATGTACTTGTATTAAATTTGATTTTAAATCTTTTTAAATGCATTTAATATTTATCTCGGATCCTCGAGGAGAGCACAGAGGTAGGTCATTTGGGCCTAATAGATTATACGTTGCATATGATATTTAATGGTTGGTTTCATTTATTCACGTGGGGATCAATGGTTTATTAAAAAGTTTAATCAAATTCATTTATATGTTACTTCACTCTATTCAATTTGCATTATTTGGATTAGTATGAGGGGGAGAGTAAGATAGTTAGGTGAGTTTGATAAGGTTTTTTTTTAATTAATTAAATTTGTATAGTTTTTTATTTATTTTATATATTTTAATTCAATTCATTTTATTTTAGTTATATTTAATTTGAATTAATTGTTTATATTTAATTCATATTATTCAATTTATAATTTAGTTATTATGTTTATTTAATAGTTAATTTAAATTGTATTTGTTTATTTAATTTTGTAATTACAATTTGTTTAATTTGTAATTATTTTAATAATTATTTTTTGTGTTTTATTTATTAGTTCATTAAATTAAATTTTAAATTTGTTATTAACTTAATTTTTAACTTTTTAATAACTTTAATTTAATTTTTAGCTTATTATAATAATAATTGAAGTTATAATTATAATTATAAATTCAAAATTAAGATTTTAATTTTTTATTTAATATGATAATAATTGAGATTTTGGGGTCGAATATTTCACAGTATTCATTTTTATGTTGTACATTTCGAGTCTAGAACAAGACTTATTCTCAGGATAGAATCTACAAAGAAGAGAAAGGGTGTTATAAATATGAAATGGAATGTTGTCAAAGTGGGGGGCTGACCAGCTTAAGGTATTGCTAAGTCGGTCAAAGGCTTTGTGGTTATCTGCAGACAATTATTGTTACCCTGTACGGAGGGGAAACATGGAAGGAGATCCGTAATCTCAAGAAAATCAGGGTTAAGATACAAAGAAGGGAATTTGATTTGAACAACTTGCATAACCAGAAAGCCTTCGACCGGCTTAGCAATACCTTAAGTTGGTCGGCTCCCCACTTTGACAACACTCCATTTCATATTTATAACGCCCTTTCTCTTCTTTGTAGATTCAGTCCTGAGGATGAGTCTTGTTCTAGACTCGAAATGTACAACATAAAAATGAATACTGTGGAATATCTGAGCCCAAAATCTCAAAAACCACACCACAGAAATCTGCAAACATTCATGATAATAATTTCTTACAAGTTACAATGATTATTATAATAACAAATTTAATGCAGGGTAAAGCTGAAGATTTAAGCAGTGATTTTCGATCATGAGAATATGAGAAGAGACACAAGGGAAAACTGGCAAAAGAAGCCAAGAATTAAATAGGGGTCAAATTGGCGACAACAACTGGTTTGTACAATAGATCGGTCATTGCATGGGAAGTCACACAAAGAACTTAAGAATTCTAATGGCATGATATAGAATTACTCCTTAGATCTAGAGAGCCTTGCAAGAGCCATATGGTGTGGTAGTGGGGCCCATACTTGTGTCCTATATTTGATTAAATAAATCCTATTGCCTTGAATTGACTTAGCTATAATGCTGAGAAGCAAGATGTAACAGTAGGATGGTGAGCCATACTATGGTATGTTTTTGAGCAGTGTGAGTGAAAAAATGGCTTGCATCGTTCCTTATGTAACAATTGAACAAAACAAAGGATTGCAATTGTGCAAGTGGGGGAATGCAGAATTGCTGTAACCTTAGTGGTGTGCTCTATGTGAGAAATTTCTATTGGGAAAGGCTTAGAGAGCATATGGAATAGCCAAGGTTGTGAGCTAGTATGAAGAGTGCATGAGGGCTAAAAGATGAGTGTATGTTGCTAAATAGTGGGTTGTGTATGAGCATCTTATTCTAGAGAAGAAGGTTGAGATCAATTGGGTTGTGTAAAAGAGTATGTTGTTGAAGAGAACACAGGGCTAAGAGTTGGAAAATACAAGCTCTTGAAATGGGTTGAGTGAGAGCCAATAATAAAGAGTAGTAATTCCTAATGAAATGTGGGTTGGAGCCTACAAAACAAGGAGTTGGTGCTTTTGTCTTAATGGATGTCTGAACGATATCTTGGAGATCAGTGCCTCCTACAAGTGGGTGCTTGCATAAATCCATGAAGTTGGTGCTTCCTACTGGTGTGTGCTAGCAAATAGTCTAATGGAGTTGGTGCTCTCTATGAGTGGGTACTCAGAAAGAAAGATGATGTAACAAAGTAGGAGCTCAGGTTACATCATAATAACAAACAAATTGGTGGTTTTACCCTTTTGGGTTTCCGCGTTAAATTCTATGTGTTCCATGTGTTTTTTTCTCGTGTTTTTGTTGTGTATGTTTATGAGATGGTTTCAGTTGTTGCACATGTTATGATGGTTGTTGCTCACATTAATGGTTTCTAAGTAGTATGAAAATATAAATTGGCATTAACATTAAAATTAACCTTAATATTGATTCATCCCCCCTCTTAGTATTAATATTATTTCCAACAAGATGCACCCACTCCCTTAGCACTATTTTGCTAGCACCCAATAGAAGGAAGCACCTACTCCCTTGCAATCTCTCTCTAAAACACACTAATAGGAATCACCCACTCCCTTGAAAATTTTCACTGGAACCCACTAGCAGGAAGCTTGAAAAGTTTCACTGGAACCCACTAGCAGGAAGCACTAACTCCTTTGCAAATTTTTTCAAGCACCCAACAACATGAATCACCTACTCACTCAAATCAGTTTTCTGGCACCAACTAATTGGAGGAACCAACTCCAAAAATCACTATGGACCTCCCTTTCATCCATTTTCAAAATAGATCCACTCCATTTAGCACAAACTCCAAAATACACACAATCCTTTCTGCAAACACCCACTTATCCAATCATCGACAACACATTCTATCTGCCCAAGAATCCAATTTCTTCAGTGCATCAAGTCATTAGTCTTATGATATATCCCATCATTACAACCTCTGAACAATAAAGAACTTATCTTGCAATAACTTTGTCCATACCTTTTCATTAGCATTCAAACCTTAGCAATAGCAATGAATCGACGTTGAACTTCAAATAGCAGTTATGTTCACCATATAATTGTCATCATTAGAAACATAGCGATACACTCTGTCATTTACAACAAACTAGGTCAGCAACAAACCCTAATCACTTCAACAATCATCAACACTAATATGATATATCCCTGCAACACAAATCATAGATGCCACATAGAACCTCAGACTTCTAATAAATTAAGTTCCAACATCAAAAACACATTATAAACATTAATATTAGCAACAAATTAGTTGATTACAAGAACCTCCATTAGCATACTAGCAAGACAAATCCTAAACAAGGATCCATGATATAAAAATCATGTGAACTCACCACCTCATAGACATCATACAAGTTTTGAACACAAATATTGATTTCATTGTCAGACTGGTTGCCAATCAATTGCCCCTTCCATACCTCAGTCACGAAAACAACAACCTTCACACTAGGGCAAGCAATAGTACCTCTAAGTTCACCTTGCAACACAAACCCTAGATTCCTTAAACTTAAGAAACATATCATTGATCAAGCTTCTAAAGAAAAAAATATGAATACATCCTCAATTATCAAGCACCATCAACCCCTTGTTATATACTTCAATGAGTTGTTGATTCACAAGTAGATTCCATGTAACATAAAATATAACCAATGGACCCCTCAACGTACCCTGCAACACAATACACAATCTACACTTATTCTAACACCAACTCCACTCTAACTCAACAACAGATAAAAAATAACAACTTCATCCACTCATCATACTAACATTGGTTAACACATCCTAAAAACTTTGACCCAATATCTACACACTAACTCTCAGTTTCATAAACTTACCTCTGCATAGCCTTTGAATGAAGAGCACACTTCATAGACTAAACACCAATAGTGTAAAATTATACTCAATAAACACTTCAATAATCTAATTTTGATTTTTCACAACATAATTTCATGGCAAACTAACAACTTTATGATTCAATCATAAGCTTAGAAATGAGCAAGTTTTACATTACTGTGGATCTCTAACAAAATCAAACAATTGTTGACATGTCACTGATTTTGGCTCTTTGTAACAAGGTTGTGATTCGGTAATCTTAGGCTAGGTAGAATCAAATTGTCAATCAATCCTTAGCACATCATATAACAACTTGGGTACAACAAGACTTTGTAGCAAGCAAAACATTATATTTTCTGGTCAGCGCTTGTAACAACCTTGGGTTAAGTTTCCATGTAAATAAATTAAACCAAGGTCATGGGACATGTATTCCAAACTGAATAGAGGGGGGAAAAGTTACATTGGGAACCACTTGTTGTTTATTATTGGCTATGGAAATTGGCATTGGAATTGGAAAAGGAATAAGGAAATAAATGGCAATTTAATACAAGAAATAAAGGAAAATAGTAGAAAAGGAAGATGAAGAGACATGAATATGCATGCAAGGGAAAATGAGGGAAAATTAAAGGAAAAAGAAAATAAAAGAGGAAAGATGACATGCAAACACACTATTGGAGATTGTAGCATTCACTTAAAGAAGGGAAGAGTAAGAGAGAGAGCACAAGCACTTGGACGCAAGGACTCAATCAAGCAAGGGAGTGCAAGAGAAATTTTGGAAAACAACAAAAAAGGGTAGAAAATAGCTATGGATTTGTAGGTAACAATGTGAATATGTGATTTAGCATGCTAGGATTTGATGCATGGTCTATGCATTGGTTTATTGGTCATGTTTGTTGTCATTGGCATGGGATTTTCCTAGATTGAAGGTGATGTATAGCCTTTCGTTTTCCATTTCTTGGATAGTCATGATGTAGTGGGTTCCAGGTTTTGATTAATATGTGGATGGACAATAGATTTTGGATCCTAGTTGAGGTGGTCTCAACAAAATTCCCAAGGGTTAAGGGTGGAGATGGTTTTCTCCTAGAACTCTTGACAGGTGGGTGGAGACAGGAAAATTCCTCTAGGTATGGTGAAGAAAGTCTGAGGCATCCAAGCTTGTTTGGTTTTCGTGATTTCTAGACCAGTATAGTTGAAATCACTATGGTCGAGGGATTCAGGTGGTTTAGCATTGGATTCCATGGTTGGTTTTGTTCTAGTTTATCCCATGAGATCTCACATTCATGCTTGGAATATGGCACAGAGGTGATTGGCTAAAAGAAAGATTTGGTTCAACCAAATCTATGATCAGGTCGTATGTGGAAGTCCCTCACTTGTTTAGTTTTATGCATATGTTATTATGTGTTATTTCTTATTGAGATCAATGAGCACGTGTATTTTTTATTGTGTTAGTTTTATGATTGGTTTGTCATGGCTTCATTCTGGTTAAATGTTGGTGATAGGCATGGTTAAATGATGTTCGCTTGTTATGGATATTTTTCATGATTCGATAAGTTATTGAATGGTTATATGAATGCATGAGATAACAAGTGTTGTTACGGCTAGATTGAGAGGTTAGTATCCCTTCTTGATGATTCTCTGATGAAAATAATGAGACAATGAACAGATATGTATGCATGACCCTTAGTTACTATTATTACAAAGTATTTTTCTAAATTTTTATCATGTGTTTGTAAATTTTGGGAAATATATGAACCTAAGTATAGATTATGTAGAGTTTTGATAATCATAGACTGGATTCTGGAAAGTACTAGGCAATTCTGGGCAAAGGTATATAGACTAGCCCTGAAATTTTGACATTGAATGTATGGTCTCTGGCACAGATCTGGAATATTTTGGCTATAGTTTTATGGAGGACAGCTTGTGTGTGTGGCTAGAGCCTTCTGGCTACATGGAAAGGACTACATGCGTGTGACTGGGATGTAAAGTCAACTAAAGAGATAGTTCCATCTCAGGGAAAGATCATCAGTGAATGTTTTTTGAAATCTAGGTGATCAGATGTCCTTGGGAGTTTACAATACATTTCAGGATGGTAGACCTCACTTCCATAACTGGAACTTGGATGTTCGGTCATGCATAGTAACTATCATCTCATGTTTACCCTGGTGAGCTTGTAAAAGCAAGTAAATACAGGGTGGGGTCTTACCGAGTGGTATCAGAGACAAGTTCCAGCATTGTACCTCTAGGTAAATGCAGATGGTTATGGTTATCTTGCATGAAGTTTTTGTTTCATTTTTGTATTATCGTCATGATTCATACCTGATGTTGATATGTTGTTTCTATTATTATATATTGTGCTAATATGGATTGACTTGTGCAGATATGATAACCTCCCTTGAGATACATTGAGGTATGATTTCGATTATTTATTCTATTTGGTTTGTATAACATGGTATGTTTACAAGATAATAGAAGACTAGAGATGAGGATAAGAATAGTTGAGTACAGTTCATATGACTCCCCATATAGGTCGCAAGATACATTGGTGGGATGGGAAAGATTAGTTGAGCAACAGGAAGAGGGAAATTATCTTGATTTAGTATATAGATTGAGAAGTTTAAAGGAAGAGATCATAAGTTGCAAGTCATATAATGAGAGATTGATTGAAGCACAAGAAAGGTTTGCGAAAGCTCAAGAAAAACAAGTTAAGGTCAATGCAATCATCCTCCAAGGCCTTTCAGATTTTCATAATCAAGGACAATAGGGAATCATTCATGGAGATAGATATGATGAAAGGACTAATGGTGATGGAAGCAGGTATCAGAAAAGGCATAGGTTGTGTTAGTGTCGGTCTTGAGCCCTCCATCAGTGATCAATAGCTCTTTGCATATGCATAGTTAGGTGTCTCATCAGTGTCAATTTTGCATCCCACTAGGCATGCCATAACACTGAATGGAGGAGCTGGTCTTTGTTCCTTTCTTGGCTCTGCTGGATCAGGTCATACTACAATGTAATTGAGTCATACTTGTTTGTGTTTTTTGTCTTGAGGTCCCAGGTCTTAGGTCTAGGGTTTTGAGTCAAAATCACTTCAAGGTCATGAGTCAAGGTCAGTGAGTGCCCAGCAAGCCAGAAGGAGGTATGTACATATGTTTCATTGTTACTTTCATCAGCTACAGATCATTTTATGCCTTGGATTAAAAAACCCTGTTTTTAAGTCCAAGGTCATGACAAATTTGTAAAAATAAAGAAATTTTCAGAAGTTTGCTAAAGTGCCGGCAACAACCCTGGTTCCTTCTCCATAGTCCATCAGATGGTCAACTTGCAAAAAGAACGGAGTCAAACGCATCAAAAGAGCTCATTTCAAGACAAAATAACTCCAACTAAACAGTGTTAAAAAGAAAAGCAAGTATAAACATTATAAAGTGGGTTTTTGAGTTAAATTTTTTCAAATGAAAGCATATAAAAGTAAATTCCCTCTTTGAAAACCCTCATTGTGCATTTGGGAGCAAGAAATTACAAGGAGAGAGGCAAGAGACCGATTTGGGCAATTTGCAGCAAATTCCGAGCTTGGGAAGGTGGGCGACCATTCCTCAGGTGTGCGCGACCACCTGGGTGGTGCGCGACTTTTTGGTGAGTTCTGCGCTGTATAAAATTACACGGGCGCGACTACTACAGTGTGCGCGACCATTCTTGGGTGGTGTGCGACCATTCTGGCTGCCTGCACAAAAACTCACCCAAACAGTTCAACTTCTCCAAATCCTCTCAAATTTGTCAAGGTTTTTCCCATGAAACGGTCTCACCCCGGGTGAGACTATTTTGGAGGACTGCTCGGAATTTTGAAAACTTGGCATTTTTGGAAAGGGCATGCAAAGAGAAAAATTACCAATACTTGGGAGAAGCCTGATTTTGAGATTTGAGCCTCCAAAAGCTCAAAATACATCAAAAAATGACTTTCTGCCCACTTTTTGAGTTGCAGAAAGTGACCTTGGGAGAAATGGTTTTTGAGGGGGCAAAACAACTCCAAATTCAGAAATTCCACTTGGGATGGAAAGTACACAGACCAAGCTTTCCAATGAGCCATCTTGCACCTGATTTGGACCAGTGGAACCCACTCAAAAGTTGCTGCAAAGGGGCGCGACCATTTGAAACAGGGGCGCGACCATTCGGGCCAGCTTTGCCAGAATTGACCTTTTTTGTCAAAAGACACTGTTTTGACTATGGTTGACCATTTTTACTTGTAGATGATGGATAAATGTAATATTTTCATGGTACTTTGATAGATTTTATCTCTCTTTACCCTTCTAGAAGCTTCCTTGATGTAAAAAGTGAATAATTAATGCATGAATCAGTTAGCTAAGTAAGAGAGGCAAGTTGTTGAGCTGCCTATTATCTAGTGCTTAGTTTGGAATTAGTTCAAACTGCTCCTAGAAGGATGAGCTCGACCCCTAGAGGCAAGGGAAGAGGTTAGCTTGCCTATATTATGTGTTTTCTTAGTCATTTTGAGAGGTTGGAAGGTTGGACTCTTGTGGGAGGAAGCTTTATTGTATATTGTACATCTATCTCTACAATTTAAAGAAAGGGAAGGCCAGGATTTTGCAGACATCATTGTGGATTCTTGTGGATTGTTGTGTTGATGGTGTGTTCTCTACATGTTCTTGTAAGTTTGTTTATGTATTCCACATCTCTCTTTTGCTTCTATTTGGACAGATGAAGTGTTAAAGTTTGAATTCATGCTTTGACATGCTCAGCTTTTTAGTTTGTTCAAAATTTATGTTTTCTACTGTCTAGAGAGGATTCAAATGGTTGTTTGCCCTCTTTAGCTCCTTCTCTATCATCCCTGATCATCCATTTCAGATTAAGGCATCAGCGCTCACTCCTACCTTGCCCCAAAGATCCCCCTGCAAAAACTGTGCTCAATCCCCGCACCCTGAATTGCACTCCCTCCAATTGCCACCAAAAAACCAAAAATCTTTAAATCAACCCCCCTTATCAATTTACTAGCCTAAAATCTTTATTCCTAATTGGTCAGCTTATCATATTGAAAGATCTAACGAATCTGACCCGAGAGAGCCTTCTCATACCTCGTAGGGCTAGCTACGAGGTGAAATGGTTTGATGTAGCATTGAGAGTTTGTCTATCTCAGCCTAGGTGAATTCCAAGCGCTA
>APFE031324542.1:430896-454076 GCA_000404065.3 Pinus taeda | reverse complement strand
GTGGGAAATCTCTGTGTATATGTGTTTTATGGGTTATGCTCTCGCATTTTTATTTTTCTTGTGATTTAGAATTTGTATGCAGGTAATTTCTGTACAGGGTTAAAACCTACATTAATACACCTGAGAGGAGGACTAGCACTCAGATTTTATTCTAGATTTGATTCTAGGAGACACCATCACCATCACCGCCAACATCATTATAAGAAGAGTGAGCAGGGTTATTTTCCAAAAGAATAGTTTAAGAAATCCAAGCATCCTAATTTTTATGGTGATTTGACTAAGTCATAAGATGCAGAAGCATGGCCACTTGGGATGAGGAAAGTCTTCATACTTCATGATTACTCTAAAAATATGAAAGCCAAATAGCTACCTTCAGTCTCAAAGGAAAAGAATATATATGGTGGGAAGATGTTAAGCATGTCAAAGGTACCATGGAGGAAGAGATAACTTGGGAATAATTTGAAGGAATTTTTAGGAAGAAGTACATGTCTAAGAGGTATTATTATGGAAAGGCCTAGGAATTCTATGAGCTCAAGATGAAGTTCCATGATAGATGAAGAATATACAACTAGATTTCTGGAGTTGTTTAGATATGTGCCATATCTCAAAGATGAGAAAAAAAAAGATCCAAAGGTTTATTAGCAGATTGCCTTTATCATTCAAAGATCAGATTGAGTTTGATGAACCTCAGTCTTTGGAAGAAGTTATCAGGAAGTTGAATCATTGTTATGAACAGTCAAAGCACAAGCCTGAGTTCAAGTGTGATTAGAAGGTTATTGAGAATGCTAAACAAAAATGGCCTAAGAAGAGAGGAAGATCTCAGGATCCAGGTGATAAGGAAAAAGTGGCTCTTCATAACAAGTTGAATGCATCTGAGAGAGGACATGGGTCTGAGCCTGAGGAGCAGCAAAAAAAAGGAAATGGTAGAAAACCTTTGAAGTGTTGGACCTATGGTGGAGACCATCTCGGGAGGGATTGACCATCATATCAGGGTGGAAGGCCTCAAATCTATAGTTATTAGGAGACACAAACAATTGGGGATGTAGGCTAGAAAATTCCCTCGATCTATGCAGTAGTGGATGATAGGCAGGAAGATCATCAGGAAACCAATATTGAGATGGAAGGAAAGATTTGTGATTAAGTTGTTTCTATTTTGATTGATAATAGATTGAATTATAGATATATTAGTCTTGACCTGGTGGATTAGTGTTGGTTGAATAAGGAAGTGTGTTGCGAAGAATTATATACTTATAATTTGACAAACATAAATTATCAACTAGGGGTAATTGTAACCTTGTGAGGTGCAATGCAAAATATATGCAAGTTGACACTTTCAGTGTATGAAAGCCACACATAATCTCAAATCTCTCTTCTATCTCTTAGCACTTAGCAGCAAAGGCTATGGAGTAGATAATTCATCTCTATACAACACCTAAGGTTGTTTATGTAGATCAAGAAAAGATTGAAAATCAAATAACATCAACTGAATCACACCCATTCCCAATCATTCAAGCGTAATTCCATAATGTAAACATGAGAACAAGATGCATACCTAGATCTATACTTTAATCAAATTGAAATTATCCATGCAGTAAACTCAACCATTAACTATTAAAGGCATGCACTGTTGTAAAAAAAATAAGGAAGAGAAATGGAACTATGTACAGATCTACTTTTAATATAGAAAAGAAAATAAATTAAACAAACACTACAACTACTAGAGTTGTGAGTAAAGGGGGCCCTCCTTCACTCACAATCC
Organism: Pinus taeda; assembly: GCA_000404065.3. Classification (NCBI taxonomy): domain Eukaryota; kingdom Viridiplantae; phylum Streptophyta; class Pinopsida; order Pinales; family Pinaceae; genus Pinus; species Pinus taeda. The sequence continues at coordinate 452,317 of APFE031324542.1, read as the reverse complement.
CTTGATTAATAAAAAGTTTTACAACAAGATCAATAGAACATTAACTTTTATTAATCTGAAAAATAAAGAATTACACAGTAGTACAGAGGTCTCATATATGTCTCTCTTCTCCCTAATATAAATTGAATACATTGTTTTTATACAATTCGCAAGCCAATTCCTTTGCCCAACTAAGTAAACATTACAATTGTTGCTAAAAATAAGAAAATACAGTGTATTGAGATTGTTGGTTTCATCCATGACTGGAAGCATGGATCAAAACCAACTCTATTGATCGTGAACCACTTTCCCCAATTCGGCCAAAATGAGAAGAATAAGACCTGGGAAGTTAAGAAAACTAAATTTGGAACAACGAGTAGGATAGAATCCATGTGGATGGGTTTTAAAAAAAAAACAATGTTCCCATTTCTCTTGAGGATGATCGGAACATGTCTAACATTCAAGGCTTTTGTAGGAAAACCGCCCGCTGTAAGGAATTTTCTGTAGGAAATCAACGTTACTGCAGGAAATTGGCGTTGCTACAACAAATTGTCATTGTTGTAGGAAATCCCTGGTCTTCGACAGGAAATTGTTGATCTGCCCAAAGATAGTTGATCTACAGAAAATTTGATTAGTACCTCTCAAAGTCGTATATTAGTTAATTAGGTAGCATTCAACATCAAATTGCTTAAGAATAAAGAGAAATGACATGTTTTGAGTTATTTGCATACCTTAGAGTCCAAATGATCTGGCGCTCAGTATTTAGCTCAAAAATAAAAGTTCTTAGAATGGCTTGAAACATGAACGACTGCGTCTATCTCAAAAAAATGATCCTAACCCAACTCATTTCACTGAAAACCAAGTTCATGTGAGGAATTTATTGAGTTTTGTCTGCTTTGCTAAACATGTGAAATTTAAAAAAGAAATGCACAGTCACTACACAGTCAACAATCCATACTGCTGATGTTGTAGGTGACTGTGCAAGGTCAACTTTGGTCAACATCCAATCACAATTCGTCAAGTGTGAGATTTTTATTGGGTTCATAGATTGGTGACGTGGCACATTTGTATTGGTTAATGGAGGTCCAATAAGGAGGGGACAACTGGTAAGCTTGGAGGCCACCACGTGTCCCTCCCTAAAGGACCGGCTAGGGCTTTACCAAAATTTTTATGGACTAGGCGTCGGGGTTCAACCCCATGACCTCCTCCACATACTCCAAAGTGCCTAACCGTCTCCGCTATACGTTGGTTCTTAACATGTATAACGTATAATGCATATTTGAAATGTATTAAAGTTTGGGTTGGCAATTAGGAGGGCCAACCCTCCCCATGTGAACATGCAATGGTGTCATCAAATGGTTAACATCCGACGTCTTCAAAAACATTAAGCCTCACGTTTATGCAACATGTGAACATGCAACAATGATAGAAAACAGTTAAAGCACAATTAGTTAGTTCTGGTAGACATTGCAACCCAACCAACCCTAACATTTAATATAAGCATGTGACTGCTCTGGAAACTGCAGATAAACAGTTAGTTAACTGCATGGTAATTTCGCACTAATCTATAGTTTATTAATAATTAAACACCACTTATCATTAATTAAACTCAAGATTAGGTTGGCTGCATGTTTAGAAAATCCGATCAATTCGGAAGTTCCACCAATTTTAGTGGGCTTAACTCAGGAGTTCCTCCAGTTTTGGAGGAGGTTTTCTAGGAAAGATAGTTTGAGTCATAACTGGAGCATTTTTCAACCAAATTGAGCTCAGGAAACGGTGTTCCTAGCTAATTTCGACATTCTGAACACATTGGAATAGATATCAGTAGCATTAGATCTTTGTAAACAACATTTTTTCCATATTGAACTAATACAGAGGCCCAAGCCATGGAAGCTAGACCAAGGAGATGTAGCTCAGGAGGGGTGAACTCCTTCATCAAAACATGTGTTAAGTGTTCAATTGATCATTTGTTGTACTTTTTATTACTGTTGTTCAAAATTGTTCTTTTATGTTATTTTTCTCATGAATGTCACAATAAAACTTGATCAAAAATACATGTTTACATTCACAAACAACCTAAGTAAACCTATAGACAGGAAGCAATGGATAAGCATTTGTTTATAAATCTGTAATTGAAATTAGCACAGCAAAACTAACATTCAATAACATATCAAGTTGGTATCGGAGAAGGTTTATTTCCTTGATTGCTTGAGTTTTGTGCGAGTAGGGTTTTAATGGTTGAAAATTTGTGATGCTTACAAGGTTAAAGTTGCAAAGAGGAGAAGGGAAATTGTTGGTTGCAACTCCTGAGGTAATTCCCAAAAGAAGGAGAGCCATAAGGCCACAATATCCACCACCTAAAGTTCCAATTCTAGCTGCACTTGAAACACCTCAAGTTTTGCCTTTAATTGAGATTGAAGAGGTACAAACAGTACCAAAAACTAAGCTTGAATCCACATCCATCATGTCAAGAGAAAGAGAGGCTAAAGGTCTTTTGGAAGAGGAAGCATTCAAGAAATATTTATATTACTTGACTGATATGGTTAGAGTCCTCTATGAAGAGAGGAACACTAGAATAGTTGGAGAGAGTTCTAAGCCTCCACATCGAGAAGGAAGCTCAAGAGAAAAAATGGATGATAAGAAGCATTCAAAGGGTAATGGAGGAAAGCCACCTCCGTCTCCACCATCTTCATCATCTTCTTGATCATCATTATCATCCTCAACATCCAAACATCTTCCACTTCCACCACCAAAACTGTCCATATTCATTCCCAAACCCCTAAATGAAAAACTCCCTTGCTCAAATTGGACATTAAGTTTGAACTTCCCATGTACAATGGTGAAGTGATTGTAGAAAAGTTAGACAATTGGATTCGACAATTGGAGGCATACTGTAGAATTCATAACCTTCAAGAATATGACATAAAGATCCAGTTGGCTTCATTGAGGCTAGAAGGAGCAACATCAGTCTGGTGGGAGGCAAATACTTAAGAGGAAAAATCCATTTCTTGGGTTGAATTTGTTTTTGTAATTAAAATACAATTTTACTCTTTACCCATATGCAAAAATCCACTATGAGTTGGCATAATTTTAGGTAGCCTAAAGGCCAAATAGTCTAATACAATACCCAAGAGTTTAGAAAGAGGGATTTGTTGTTAGGACTAAATCTAAATTCCCAAGATACACTATTGAAATATATTGGGGGTTTACATTCCTATTTGAAACATACTATCCTTATGTTCAATCCAAGCAATTTGGATGAGGTATGTGTGCAATCCATGCACCTTGAAGCAAGGGGAAAGAATATTCAGGAAGAGGGTAGTAAGAAGAATCCTTTCAAGGGTAAGGAGAAAGAGAAGGGAGGAAAATGGAAGGGAAAGAAGAAAGCAAGTGTGAAGAAAGAAGGGGAGAAAACCATATGCCAACATTGTTCCAAATATGGGCATGATGAAGCCCATTATTGGAAATTACATATCGAACTAAGGCCTAAGAAACAAAACAATAAGGGAAAACAAAAGACGACCACTACCACACAACATGATCTTGGATCAGATTTTGGTGATGAGACCAAGATTTCGGCCATGGTCACAAAAGGAAAAGAAGTTGTTGCAAGAACTATTTCCTCACACAATCAAAACAACACTCCAAATGAAGAATCAAGAATAGAGTTGTTTCATGTAAGGGTAATTTCAAATCATACAAAGATTGATGCATTATTCAATAGTGGGTCACAATCAAACTTAATTTCAGAAGACTTGGTCAAAAACCTTAATGTTGAAACTGTACCTCATCATAAGTCATATCCATTGGGTTGGATAGTCAATAATGCAAATTTACAGGTTACAAGGAAGTGTTTATTCAAGTTCGCCATTACTGAAAAGTTCACTGATGAAGTTGAGTTAGTTGTAGTTCCACTTGACATCTCAGGAATCATTTTGGGTAGTCCTTATTTGCATGATAGGAAAACAATATTTCAGCACCATGATAACAAATACTTATTCCTCAAGAATGGCGTGGAGTACATTGTGAGAGCCCATTGCAAAAAGCTGAACATTTCTTTGGTTAATGTAGGGCACATGAAGAGTAGTAAATGAAAGTAAAAATTTTGTGCTTCTCATGATCAAGAAAAAGAATGATATTGATAATGAATCTTTTGAAGGTTGTGATCATAAATTGAAATCTGATTTCTTTGATGTGGTAAACAAGCATGGTGAGATGTTTCAGGAACTAAAGGGGTTACCTCCCAAGAGGGGAATTCAACATGAGATACAGCTGCAGCAGGATGTGCCACTTCCAAATGTTGGCATGTATCGCATGTTGATTATGGAGAGAATGGAAATCAAGAAGAAAATTCAAGAATTGTTGAAAAAAGGTATCATACGCTTATCTAATTCACCATGTGGTTCGCCCATTGTTTTATTGCCAAATAAGGACAGGACTTGGTGCATGTGTGTGGATTTTCATGCACTGAAAAAATCACAATAAAGAATCGTTATCCACTTCCAAGATTTCATGATTTTCTTGATCAGTTGGGGTATGAAAAGTATTTCACTAAGTTAGATTTATGAAGTGCTTATCATCAAGTTAGAATAACTGAAGAGAACATTTGAAAAACCACATTTAAAACTAAACAAGGATTGCTTTAGTGGCTTATTATGCTTTTTGGTCTTACAAATGCTCCGGCTACTTTCATGAGAGTTATGAATGATGCATTGAGACCATTTCTAGATAACTTTGTCATTGTGTACTTAGATGATATACTCATATTCAAAAAATCCAGAGATGAACATGTCATGTATGTAAACAAAGTACTTAATGTCTTGAGAAAATAATAGTTGTTTTTAAAGATGTCGAAGTGTGAATTTGGAAAGACTTCTTTGGTGTATTTGGGACACATTGTTGGAGGAGGTGAGTTGAAGATAGATCCCTCTAAAGTTTAGGTCATTCTGAATTGGCCCAAGCCCAATACAGTTACAGAGGTAATAAGCTTTTTAGGGGCAGCACAATATTGGAGGAAATTTATTGCTAATTTTTCTTCCATTGCAGCTCCATTACATGCATTGACAATTGTCAAGAAAGTCTTCCATTGGGGAGATGTATAGCAAAAAGCATTCGATGCTTTAAAGAAAAAGATCAGTTCAGCACTGGTATTGGCTCTTCCAGATCTTAGACAACGATTTGAGATTCAAACAGATGCTAATGATTACGCCATGGGAGTAGTTCTTATGCAACATGGTAAGCCCATCTCATTTCATTCTGAAATTTTTAATGGAGTTGTGACTAACTATCCCACTTATGAGAAAGAAATTTACACATTGGTATAAAGTGTCAAAAAATGGAAGCACTATTTGATGGGAAAGGAGACCATCAACCATTGTAGTACTTACAATCATAGTCAAAGTTGCAGCAGTCGCGACATTTCAGATGGATGTGTTTTCTACAATAGTTTCATTTGGTTATCAAGTAAAAAAAGGGAATCTACAATAAGGTAGTTGATATGCTTTCAAGGCCTATTGTAAATTCATCTATTATACTCAAGCATAATTATGTTTTGCATGAAAGTTACATTGAGCAATATGCATATGATAATGAATTTCGAGATGTGTATGCAAGCTTGAGTCAAGGAAACCAAATAGAAGAGTTGGATTATCATGTACATAGGAATTTGTTGTATCACTTGAGCAAGTTGTGTATTCCACGGGGAGAAAGAAACAGTATCATAAGGGAGGTGCACACTTCATTGATTGCTGGACACTTTGATGTAGGTAAGACAGTAGCTAATATCCAAAGGTATTATTATTGGCCACACATGTTTGATAATGTATCTCATTTCATTAGAGGACATTCTTTGTGTGCAACAAGTAAGCCTAGTAATAGGAAACTAGGATTGTAAACTCCACTTCCGGTACCTTCACGTCCATGGGAGAGTATCTCAATGGATTTTGTAGGAGGTCTTCCATTGTCAAGGAAAGGTCATGATTACTGCTGAACAAATAGCTCACCTTTTCTTCCAAAACATTTGGGTTCATTTTGGTCTTCCTACTTCCAATGTAAGTGATCGAGATTCTCGATTTGTTGGGAATGTTTAGTCAAATTTGTGGTACATGATGGACACAAAGTTGAAGAAGAGTACAGCCTTTCATCTACAAACAAATGGTAAAACTATGGTGGTCAATGGAACAGTCATTCATATTCTTAGAGGATATTGTAGCAAACATCCCAAGTTGTGGGATGAACAGTTGCATTACATACAGTATAAATACAATAGGGCAAAACATTCTTCCACAAACACATTGCCATTTGAGGCATGTTTTGGGTACCTTCCAAGATCGCCATTGGACTTCATCTTTGAGAAATATGTCACCATCGATGGTCACAGTGACATTGATAAGGAAAGGAAGTTCATAGAGAAAATTTAGTTGATACATCACACAGTGCAGGAATAGTTGGAAAAGAGTCAAAGCAGCTACAAGGCAAGGCATGACAAACACCGCATTGATCACAAATTTCAAGTTGGAGATGAAGTTTGGTTATATATTACAAAATTGAGACTTTAAGGGGAAGGTAAAAATCTTAAGCCAATCCATTATGGTCCTTTTAAAATTTTGGAAAAGATTGGTAACAATGCATTTAAGCTTGATTTGCCTCCTTATATGAAAATATACTCTGTTGTTAATGTTGAGAATTTGAGATTGTTTGAGCCTCCTTTGATTGATGATCAAGGAGAGTATGTTAAGTTGCCCTCAATAGATGATTTCTCGCCAGAATATCTTGATGAACTTCAACAAGATCTCATGCTTGACAAAAGAACCAAAACTTCAAAGAGAGGTAATGTTGAATACCTTAGAGTGGGACTCAAGGGACAAAAGCCTTCTAAAGCCAAATGGTTGTAGATCGAGAAGGTGAGGGATTTGTACCCTCACTTGTTGAACAATTTATAGTATATTTTGGGGTCCAAAAGGCTTCCAGTGGGGAGGAATGATCAGGCGCTCAGTATTTAGCTCAAAAATCAAAGTTCTCAGAATGGCTCAAAACCTAAACAACTGCGTCCATCTCAGAAAAACGATCCTAGCGCAACTCATTTCACTGAAAACTAAGTTCGTATGAGGAAGTTATTGAGTTATGTCTGCTTTGCTAAATAGGCGACATTTAAAAAAAAATTTGCACAGTCAGCATTATGTACTACTAACGTGTTAGGTGACTATGCAAGGTAAACTTCGGTCAACATCCAATCATGGTTCGCCAAGTGTTAGATTTTTATTTGGTTCACAGGTTGGTGACATGAAACATTTGTATTGGTTAATGGAGGTCTAACGAGGAGGGGACAAGTGGCAAGCCTGGAGGCTGCCACGTGTCCCTCCCCAAAGGACTGGCTGAGGCTTTACCAAAATTTTTATGGAGGTGATGGGGTTCGACCCTCCAACCTCCTCCACACAGTCCAAAGCGCCTAACCGTCTTCGCTAGACATTGGTTCTTAACATATATAGCGCACAATGCATATTTGAAATGTATTAAAGTTTGGGTTGGTGGTTAGGAAGGCTAGCCCATGGGCTATCCCTCCCCATGTAAATGTGCAACAGTGACATCAAATGGTTAACATCCGGCAGCTCCACAAACCTTAACCCTCATAGTTATGCAACATGTGAACGTGCAACGGTGATAAAAAATAGATAAAGTGTGGTCAGTTAGTTACAATGAACAGCGTGACCCAACCAACCGTAACATTTAATATAAGAATTTGATTGCTCTAAAAACCACAAATAAACAGTTAGTTAACCGTGGATTAACTGCGCACTAATTCGTAGTTTATTAATAATTAAAATCCACTTATCATTAATTTAACTCAAGATTAGGTTGGCAGCATGTTTAGTGGATCTAATAAATTTAGAGATTCCACCAATTTTAGCAGGCTTACCTAGATTTCCTCCAGTTTTGGAGGAGTTTTTCTAGGGAAAGATAGTTTGAGTCATAACTGGATCATTTTTCGACCAAATTGAGTTCAATAAAAGGTGTTCCTAGCTAATTTCAATATTCAAAACACATTGGAACAGGTATCAGGAGTAGTAGAGATTTGTAAACAACATTTGTTTCCATATTTAGCTAATATAGAGGCGCAAGCTATGGAAGTTGGACCAAGGAGATGTAGCCCAGGAGGGGTGAAATCCTTCATCAAAACACTGTGTTAAGTGTTCAATGATGGTTTGATGTACTTTTTATTGATGTTGTTCAACATTCTTATTTTATGTTATTTTTCTCATGAATGTCCCATTAAAACTTGATCAAAATTACATGTTTGCATTCACAAACAATCTAAGTAAACCTATGCACAGGAAGCAATGGACAAGAATTTGTTCATAAATATGTAATTGAAATTTCCACAACAAAACTAGCATTCAATAACAGATCTTCAAATCACCCTTTTTGGTCAAAATGAAGCACTGGATAATAAAAGGATGGTGACTAGAAAGACAAAAAGATTCTTAAAGGGGGACAAAGCCTTAGAAACATTGTCAAAAAGTATCCAAAATCTAGGCCCAACATCTCCCCTATACCTAGCATCTTGCATGTCCCTATGCAAGCAAAACTAATATATAGATATAAAGAAAATTCAATTTTCTCCTTGTGTTGCAGCCACCGCAGCCAATTAGTCTAATTGTGCTCTACTAGACTCATCCTTCTTGACTCTGTCTCTATACTCCTCATTACGCTTCTACAGATGTCCCATTTAAACCTAGTTCTTATTTAGTATCATGTCCGCCTTCTGGTACTTGGTTTTCCACTCATCTAACTATTTTTTAAGGCACAGGATCTTTTCTTTAAAATACGCATTTTCCTTTCGCATGACTCTTTCGGACACTGTAAGCTCAGTTATAGATTCCTCCAGCTCCTTGTGTGACCATTTTTTCTTGGAGGTTCCTTCATCTTCTTGAGGAGAATGAGGAAAGTTTTGTTCCTCCAGTTCTTGACAGTCCTCGATGGTTTTCTCCATGCTTTCCTTCAGTTGTTAGTTTTCCTGGGATGTTGCTTCCTAGTCCTCCTGAATAACAAATTCAGCCATCTCAATTTGTATTTTCTTCCCTTTGAATCCCTTAGTTTCCTTGTATGTTGATGTCCTTGATGTGCCCTCCTTTTTCGTTTTCTCATGTAGTCAGCTTAGTATCTTGGATCCTAGTAAAAAGTCTAGTAGGAGGAGTGGCACCCATTGGTGGTGTTGTTGTTTTTCCAACAGTATCCTTGATCACCATAATGTCCTCTTCTTCCTTTGGTTATATGTGGGTTTGTGGCTTATTTCTCGATTTTGGGCTTGGCTCAGCCTTCTCGGTCTTGGACACTTCCTCTTAACTATGAGTCTGTGACTTTTTCTTTGATTTCTGACTCGTTGTTGCCTCCTCAGTCTTTGGTGATTTAGGCACTTCCTCTAGTTGGGTAGGAGTTTGGGGCTTCTACTTTTGCCTCCGACTTGACTCAGCATCTCCAATTTTTTATTCAGGCACCTCCTCCTCATCCACAAAATAGTTTTCCACCAAGAATTCCTCCCAACTTTTCTTTTGTTTCCTTAACGTTTCCAGCATGATAATCTTGACTAGACCGTGGTGGTAGAGGTTCTCATTTATGTTAGTCGCCCTCTTCTGAGCGGAGGTAGCCATTTTGAATAGAGATATCCTCAAATAATGAGGCAAATTTAGAGGCTTATTTCGAAAATGACTAAGAAGCCAAATGTAGAACAGAAAAGCCAACCTAAACCGACCCTAACATGTAATACATTTTTTAAGTAAAAATAGAAGGCATTGATACTCACTTCGGAGATAGGTTTGTGAAATTTCTTTTCCCCAATCCGGATTCACATGCTACTTTTTTAGGAAAGGTGCACATATATCCTTATCAGTTCGTTGATTTCTAAACAAACATTCTCCTTCTCTAATTCAAATGGAAAATGGCATCAACCCATGGTATTCATCCACCCATGTTATTCATCCACCCATGGAATTTACTCATAGTATTGTAAGTGGCATCCACCCATGGTATTGTAAGTGACATCCACCCATGGTATTTTCCATGGTATTGTAAGTGGCACCCACCCATGGTATTGTAAGTGACATCCACCCATGGTATTCATTCACTCATGGAATTGAGTCGTGGTATTGTAACTGAAAAATACTATAAGTAACAAGTCGCATTTTGTAAAAGGACAGATTGTCCACCACAATGTAGCTTTTACAGTTATTCTTCGTTTTAATAAAAAGTTTCTTTGTGGTTTTGTTTATTGGGTATTCTCCTCTTTTTCTTCTGGAAATTCAATTTTTCAATGATCCGAATGGAAAATGGCATCAACCCATGGTATTCATCCACCCATGGTATTGTAAGTGGCATCCACCCATGGTATTGTAAGTGACATCCACCCATGGTATTTTCCCATGCTATTGTAAGTGGCACCCACCCGTGGTATTGTAAGTGACATCCACCCATGGTACTCATTCACTCATGGAATTGACCCGTGGTATTGTAACTGCAAAATATTATAAGTAACAAGTCGCATTTTGTAAAAGGACATATTGTCCACCACAATGTAGCTTTTAAAATTATTCTCCGTTTTAATAAAAAAGTTTCTTTGTGGTTTTTTTTATTGGGCATTCTCCTCTTTTTCCTCTGGCAATTCAATTTTTCATATCTTGGGGGCCTCCCCCCCAAGATCCATTTCAATATTTTATATCTTGGGGGCCTCCCCCAAGATCCGGATCAGTGGTATCAGAGTAGGTTATGATTCCATGAATGAGGGTTTCATATTTTTGCAACAATATTCAACAAACTTTAGGCATGTGCTACAACCTTCACAAAGCACTTTCTTGGGCCAAACAGAAAGAATTTTCTTTTTGTTTTCATTTTTTTGTAGGAATTTTTTTGGGTAGAGATTTTGTAGATCAGATATGAAAATTTTGGTGCAAAATTTACCAAAACAAATAACAGATCTGGATTCCTTGCAAAAAAATATAAAAAAAAAAAATCAGCCGAATCGGAGTCCGGATGAGGGAGATATCGCTGATTTAAAATCAACTATGTTGTAGAATATTTTTATGATGACAACTAGTAGACGACGACTCTCCTATCATTTTTTGAAGTTTTTGTGTAAAATTTCAGAAAAAACGATTATGGATTTGAGATCCTCTTGAAAAATCATCCAATTAAAAAGAAAAATGGGTCAAATCAGAGTTCGGATGTGGGAAATATCGTTGATTTAAAATCAACTATTTTTTAAGAACTTTTGTGATGGCCAAAAAATTGCAGCTCGAATCTGAGATTCTAGAGCACCCAAATAAGGATTTCCAACAAATGAGAAGATGCAAAATGGTCCTTCTACCTCCAAAAATAGGTTATAATAAATATTATGAGTTATATTGACCTATTTATGTCCATTTTAATTGAAGAGCAGCATTCAAAGTGGGTTCCTATTGGAGACGTGCCCTTCCACCCCACTTTAGTAGGCATCTATTTTGCATTCATCATTTTTAGCATAGCAGCATTCGACTTGGGTTATATGGAGACATGCCCTCCCACCATAGGCTATGTAGGAACCTGCTACTTCATCAACAACCAACATCACGGTTATGGGTCAACTACACAAAATCCTTGTCATCGAAGTCCATTTGCTAGGCTGCACATTGTTAGTATCATAGTTGGTCACAAGCATTACAGGGTATCTCTGTCATCGGATCTTTTTTTTTCATGGTTATGGGTCATCCACAAAACCACGCTTCATCGAAGTCTATTTGCTAGGCTGCACACTATTTGTATCATAGTTGGTCACAAGCATTACAGGGTATATCTATCCTTGAATCTTTGTTCATCATGGTTATGGGTCATCCACAAACCCACACTTCATCTAAGTCCATTTGCTAGGTCGCACACTATCAATATCACATTTGGTCACAAGCATTATAGGGTATCTCTATCCTCGGATCTTCATTCATTATGGTTATGGGTTAACCACGTAAAACCCTTCTCTTTAGTGGCTCTTCATATTCAACAAAGGCTTCGCAGGAGGGAACTTCACACAATGGGGACCATTGCTTCTTAATGAGGAAGGAATGAGCTGAATGGAAAATGGCATCAACCCATGGTATTCATCCACCTATGTTATTCATCCACCCATGGTATTTATCCACCCATGGTATTGTAAGTGACATCCACCCATGGTATTCATTCACCCATGGTATTTTCCCATGGTAATGTAAGTGGCATCCACCCATGGTATTGTAAGTGACATCCACCCATGGTATTCATTCACTCATGGAATTGACCCGTGGTATTGTAGCTAAAAAATATTATAAGTAACAAGTTGCATTTTGTAAAAGGACAAATTGTCCACCACAATGTAGCTTTTATAGTTATTCTCCATTTTAATAAAAAAGTTTTTTGTGGTTTTGTCTATTGGGCATTCTCCTCTTTTTCTTCTGGTAATTCAATTTTTCAGATCTTGGGGGCCTCACCCACAAGATCCATTTCAATATTTTAGATCTTGGAGGCCTCCCCCCAAGATTTGGATCATTCTCGTGGTACACTGCAGGCTTGAGCTACCAACTCTTCATTTAATCTTAACTTTACATTTCCAACCTAAGCCCATTCTCCATTCATATTCAGAGCAAACGCCTAGTCACTTTGGAATTGTGTCCATCGAACTTCAAAAACAATGGCATCCACCCCGTATTTTCCAACCTTTTCTTACTTTGAGGGTATTCTTCCAATAACTTTGGACCCTGTGGTTCAAATCGGATAGCCGATCACTTTCTTGCCATATGCTGTGAGTAGGGGAGCACAGGGTTTCAATTTGGCCCTTTCGATGTTTTCCACAGGCTGTACAAAGTGTTTTAGGGTCAATTGGGAATGAGGATGGCTCGATTAGGTAAGTGATAGTGAAATAAAGGCAAGTATGTGTAGCACAAAATGTGATTGTGATTAAAATCATGAGCCATTATGCAAGATTTCGTTGGAGAGATGAATGTTGCATGTTTTGATGTGTATCGGGAGTGGGACCTTGCATGGGATAGCTGTCATTTTAAACAAGGATGATTGTGATTCATAATGATGCAAAAATTTAAAAAAAAAAAAAAAAATCATACCATTACCTTAATCCTCAAACAATGGACATCAAACTTTACCTTCTTAACTTACCATCTGACCGTCGGGTACCTAGAGATGACGCACGTCCTTGCCTTGCAATGATGAGCCATTTTAAAACCATATCACATATAGGATCATGAAATCTCATGGTTTTTATTAGTTTTGAAGACTTCGGTAATCAAATTAATGCTTTTCAGATCCTTGAAGAGATGTTTTGTTGGAATTATTTGAATAATATCGGGTATTGGCTTGTTGGGGCCTAACCCATGTTCAGAGTTAATTAGCCAAACAAATCCCTATATTGCTAGCCCTTTCGGCAATAGTCCGCAGAACACGGACTAAGGTTTCACCCGAAGTAGTATGGGAGGGTGCTAGAACTAGGTTTCCACACCCTTGAGATGTCTGAGAGGTACGACTGGTTCTCTGTTTGTCCCAGCGTGCAGGTCACTTCGCGCACTTCCCGTCCCTCGCGGCCTGATATATCGCCTTCGCGTAGCCCTAACCAGGGGTTGTGTTGTGCTCTGCGCTATTACCTAAGATCTTACTTATCTTCCAATGTTAATCAATTACCTTCACCTACTTGAATTTCTTTAAGTTATAATTAGCAATAAAAAACATTCATACAGGTTTGCACAGTAAATAAACAGTATACTTGCAAATTATATTCAATCATGCATTAAACCGAGAAAAGATACATAGAATTATAGAAAAACTTCTCTTTATTGATTCTTCCAATGATTACAAACTCGACTTGCCCTGAGCACTCTGTTGCAGGGGTCCGTGCACTCAGCTGCAGACTACTAGACCTCTCTGCACTCAGCTGCAGAGCCTTCTCCTACTCTACGACCCACAGACACCCTTTACACTTTGACTCAATCACTTAGACTTCTCATGATTCCCTTCTATTTGTTTCTTAGTTTTCTTTTTCACTTAGAGCCTCGCTCTATTTATACAATCCCATGGTCCACAAACCATGGATAGGTCTATCCACCCAACATTACATTACAAACACTAAGGTGGACAACCCTGTGACTCTATTATACTTTCATGCCCCACACCCGCAATTTGCGGAGCTTTTACAAAAAGATTCAGTCAAAACTTGGGCTTTAAGCCCCAAAACATTCCTTGGGGGTATTCCATGCCCAACAAGCCCCCAACACAAACATCGTGACTCACTTTCAAGTTACTCTGTTAGTGTGGATATCTTTGCGTGGAGTCCTTCCAACTGTTCTCAAACTGTGGCCAGGTCAGTAGCACACTAAGCTGCTACTTGCTGGATCTGTTGCATACATTGTTTTGAGACCTCTGTGTCAAAAGTGCTTCTTTGCATTAGTGTGTGCATCCCCTGCATTTGTGCGAGCTTGCCTTCAATTTTTGATGTGATGGTGAAGGCCTTGTTGATCCAAGGTTGAACGCACACCTTCAGGACTGCTTCCTTATGTCATGCCGCATCCACCTGCTCTTTCAATGCTTTAGCCTATTGCAACCGCATGAGCCTCTGAGTGAGGGCCATCGTCTGTACAATTCCTTTGACACTGTCATATTGTTGTTGGATTTCTTGTGCCTTTGTCTCTAAGCACAGGATGTTGGGGTCCTCTTGCAGATTTGTGATGACCTCAAAGGATTCTTCCAACATGCTGGTGCAGTCTTGCACTGCACTGCCAATTTCGTCTGATCTCGTTGTGAGAGCACTAGCGTGTTGTTCTCTAACTTCCGGAGGGATGGACGTCTGCACCTTTAACCACAGTTTGGTGATCTGAAGGTTCAGCTCCATCTGAACCTTTGTCATTTCTTCCCACGCCTCACACACCCCTACTACTAACCTATGGACGCGCACCTCTGTTGGTATGTCTGCTGGGATAGCCAGCTCCGGGACGCTTTGGCAAGCTTCGTCTATTACCTGTACCAGCTGTTGATTCTGCGACACCACTTCGTCACGCTGCAAGATCAATTGTTCCATATTGATTTTCTACTTGCTGAGGACTTGCAGTGCGCGACTCTCCCTAGCTCGCAGCTTTGCAGTTATCCCATCCTACAAAACATATAAGGTTTCTTGCAGGAATGTAGCCATATTGATACTAAGACCCTTCAGCACGTTAACCGTAGGCCTTTCAACCTCAATTGTTGTCACTAGTGCCCCTTTTAGCAGCACTATGGTATTCATCATCCGTGTGTGCAACATCTATTCTGTTGTCATTGTTTCGACTATGAGGCTAGTCGAAAGGGTACCAGCCTAAGGAGGGCACACTTGTAATTCCTACAATTACGCTCTGAGGGCCACCAACACAATCTGGTTCTCCTACATGAAATTTTGGAAGGCCTCAGAGGTGACATTGTGCACTATCTCGCCAATGTACCATTTGTTGGCTTGTTGGGGCCTGACCCAGTTTCGGAGTTAATTAGCCAAACAAATCCCTATACTACTGGCCCTTTCAACAATAGTCTGTGGAGCGCGCATTGAGGTCTCACCCAAAGTAGTATGGGAGGGTGCTAGAACTAGGTTTCTGCACCCTTGAGATGTCTGAGGGGTATGACTGGTTCTCTATTTGTCCCTACGCACAGGTTGCTTCCCGCACTTCCCATCCCTCGCGGCCTGATATAACACCTTTGCGCAACCCTAACCAGAGGTTGTGCCATGCTCTGTGCTATTACCTGAAATCTTACTTATCTTCCAATGTTAATCAATTACCTTCACCTATTTGAATGTCTTTAAGTTATAATTAGCAAGACAAAAAATTCATACAGGTTTGCACAGTAAATAAACAGTATACTTGAAAATTATATCCAATCATGCATTAAACAGAGAAACGATACACATAATTATAATAAAACTTTTCTTTATTGATTCTTCCAATGGTTACAAACTCGAACTACCCTGCACAACTCAGCTACAGGGCCTACGCACTCAACTGCGAACTAATAGGCCTCTGTGCACTTAGCTGCAGAGCCTTCTCCTACTCTATGACCCATAGAGACCCTTTACACATTGACTCAATAACTTAGACTTCTCATGCTCCCCTTCTATTTGTTTCTTAGTTTTATTTTTCACTTAGAGCCTCGCTCTATTTATACAATCGCATGGTTTGCGAACCAAGGGTAGGTCTATCCAGCCGACATTACATTACAAAAACTAGGGTGGACAACCCTGACTCTATTATACTTTCAATTCGCGGAGCTTTTACAAAAAGATTCGGTCAAAACTTGGGCTTTAAGCCCCAAAACATGCCTTGGGGGGATTCCATGCCCAACATCGGGAGTGTAGCAACCAATACTCTACTGCAGGAAATTATTCTGCGGGAATTCACGACTTCTGTAGGAAATAAAAATGCCTATGAAGGAATCTCACAATATTTCAAACAAAATGGTAATGCAAATTTCCTTCAATTGTTGTTGTTATAAGATGCTTCCTCATTTATTTCTAACTGGTCTTGATTTGTTGGCAGGAAGAATCTTGAACTCCATCTTTACCTATCTTTGTACAATTCATTGCTACATGAATAAAGGTGTCGAAGTAGAATGTGCAGTGATCTTGTCAGATTACCAGTCATTAAGATAAACTGTTAACCAATGTAAGGTCCCTCACCAATAATGAAAGTGAGGAACAAGGTACAACTAATGCATCCTAGCAGGTGTGAATAGATAAGTTATTGTCGAACCCCCTGCAAAATCTTCATTGCTGCAGGGGAGATAGGCTGTCATTGATGTATACATGCTTCAAGGCATCACATATCTTTGATCTTGAACCCAGATAATGTGTTGATGTCAATGAGCCTGTTGGGTTGTGTTATATTCTTTCCACGACTAACCTACGTAGTGAACCGAGGGGTTCTTCATTGCGCTGATTGCACAGCGGAGGGGTCACAGGGGGGGCAGCAGCCCCCCTTGTCCGGGGGTTTTGAGGGGGGTGGGTAGCCCCCCTCTACGGGGTCTGGGGCAACGCCCGGGAAATGTTTTTTTTTGGACCCTATTTTAGGTTGGGCAAACCTACCTATGGTTTTTTCGGTCCATGGTTTTAGACACGATGGTTTTCGGTCCATGGTATTGGATGCTTCAGCATGTATAAATATGTATTGTAACATTGAAAGGAACATAATGAAAAATCAAGTTGGTAGTCCTAGTTTTGGGATCCAGTGGGAAATCTCTGTGCATATGTGTTTTATGTGTTATGATCTCGCATTATTATTTTTCCTGTGATTTAGAATTTGTATGCAGGTAATTTTTGTACGGGGTTAAAACCTACAGAGCCAAGATTGTTGTAAGGAAGGCCTTAGAGAATCCCACATCATTCCAACACGAGCAAATCATATATTTATTAATGTATGAAACGTAATTTACTTGGGGATCCCAAGGGATCTATAGTCTTGTGATTTTAATGAGCCCAGGGTAGTTCATGCTTGCCATATTTCAATTTTAGAGAGTCTGAAATACTGAAAAAGAAAACTCCAATTGGGTTCCTTTTTTGTAAATAGCCTACTGGAGTCAGAAAAGGAATAACTTGTATCCAATAGACACTCCTCTCATGGTTTATTGAGCACAAGAAGGAATAAAGTAAGCTCAATTTATTATGGCAGAAAATCAAGAAGAGGTAGTGAAAGAGATACCCCCCTTTCCTACCATTTCCAACTCTTTCTTCTTCACAATCTCCTCCAAAACTTCCTCCTTAGACTGGGGCTTCTGATATAACTTGAGTCTATGCCCATTCACCATGAAGGTGAAATTTTCCTCATCTATTGTTTTAACTCGAACAGATCCATTATCAAAGACTTTCTCAATCTCATAAGGACCAAGCCAATGTGTGTTAAATTTTCCTTTAAAATTCTTGAATTTTGAATCGAACAACAATGCCTAGTCTCCTTCCTTAAACTACTTCTTCTTAATGTATTTGTCATGCCATTTAGCCCTTTGTTGTTGGATAATGTTAGTATGCTGAAAAGAATCCTGCCTAATCTCATCTAGTTCATTAAGCTGCAGGATCCTCTGATGTTGTGCCTCAGTGAAATCTATGCCCCAATTTGTTGCCATCTTAAAGGTTCTGATCTGAAATTCAATTGGAAATAAAAATTGTTTTCCATATACCAATTCATATGAAGAGAAGTCGGTAGTGTTTCTCCATGTGATTCTGTAGGCCCATAAGGCCTCGGGAAATCGATCGGACCAATCTTTTTTTATGTATTTGCACTGTCTTTTTCAGGATTATCTCCAACACCTTATTTGTTGATTCCACCTACCCATTAGCCTATGGATGGTAGGGGGTGGACTTCCAATGAGTGATCTACTATTTTTTCACAATTCCTTGCACAAGTTTTGATACAAACTGGGTTCCCTAATCAATACCAATTTCTCTTGGTACCCAAAACCTTACAAAAATATCACAAAAGAGAAAATCTACCACTACTCTCTCTGTTTCTCTAGGCATTGCTCTTTCTTCCTCCCACTTCATAACATAATCAGTACATACTAAAATATACTTCTTACCTTTGGACATGGGATTAATGGGGCCTACAAATTCAAGAGCCCACCTCTCAAATGGTTCTATGAGAACTTGTGGCTGCAAGGGTATCTAATTTTCCTGAACAGGTCGCCCTATTATTTGGCAACTATCACACTTTCAAACATACTCCTTTGCATATTTAAAAAGACTTGGCCAATAATAACCTGAGCGGAGGATTTTATAGGTTGTTTGCTTGTTTGCAAAGTTCCCTCCACAAGGTTCATCGTGGAAATCTCTCAAGATGTCATATATCTTGTCTTCTCTGACACACCTGCGAATAATCAGATCAGGTCTAGTGAAAAAGAGGTCTCCTTTTATCCAAGAGTAAGAAACACTCTTTCTATAATTTTATTTTTCTGATTAGCTGAAAAGTAAGGTGGTAACTTCCCTCTAGCAAGATAATTAGCCATATTTGCAACCCAAGGTGCTTTGGCAGAAATGGAAAACAAGTTCTCATATGGGAAGTTATCATTAACAAGAACATCCTCAAATTCATGGTTGAGCCTAGAAAGGAAATCAGCTACCTTATTTTATTTTCCCGACCTATCCAATACTATGATGTCAAATTCTTGTAGCAGCAAAATCCATCTAGTATTTTTGTTGTTAGTAACTGGTTTATTCATGAGATACCGAATAGCAAAATGATGAGTATGTACAAAAAATTCATAGTCGGTGATGTAATGTCTATACTTATTAATATCCTAAACCACAGCAAGGAATTCTTTCTCAATTACACTATCATTTAATTTAGCAGGATTTAAATTTGTACTAACAAAATAAATATCATAGGTTACTAGGTTTTCCTTTTGGCCCAATATTGCCCCTATAGCCAAATCAGAGGCATCAATGGAAATATGAAATGGAAATTTCCAATCTAGTCCTCTCAAGACAGGTGCTAAAGAAAGCTTATCCTTGAGTGTGTCAAATGCAGTTTGACATTCATCATTCCAACGAAACTCAGATTCTTTTATCAATAATTTAAACAGTGGCGAGGCTACCTTGGAAAAATTTTCAATAAACCCTATGTAGTAGCCTACATGACTAAGGAAACTTCTAACTCCCTTTTACTTGGTTGGTGGAGGCATCTTCACAATCACTTCAATCTTTGTCGAATCAACTTTAATTCTGCAGCAGAAACATGATGACCCAAAACAATCCCTTCATTCATGATCATAAAACATTTTTCCTTACTTAATGAAATATTGATTTCTCTACATACTTGCAAAAATTTTCTAAGATTAAGTAAAGCTTCTTCAAAAGTAAAATCATCCATGTAAACCTCTACGTAATCATGTAAAATATCAGAGAAAATGCCAAGTATCGCCCTTTGAAATGTGGTTGGTGTTTTGCATAGACCAAATGGTAATACCTTATATGCATAAGTAACCCATGGACATGTGAATGTTGTTTTATCCTGGTCCTCTAGAGCTATCCTGATCTGGATGTAACCGTTGAACCCATCTAAGAAATAAAAGTACCTCTTTCTTGCTAAGGTATCTAGCACTTGATCTATAAAAGGCAAGGGAAAATGGTCTTTTAATGTAGCTTTATTTAGTTCCATGTAATCTACACACACCCACCATTTTCTATTCTTCTTAGGGACAATAACCAATGGAGATACCCACTAGTTGTCTGAGATAGGATAAATGAATCCTACATTTAATAGCTTCTGACGTTCATCTCTTACAATTTCTCTTAAAGCATGATTCATCCTCCTTTGTGGTTGCATTACAGGCTTGGCATTTCCTTCTATATAAATATGATGAATGCAAGTGTCCGGGTGAATTCCCCTCATATCTGTATATTCCCAAGCAAATGTGTCTGAAATTCTTCAATGTCTGACTTAATTGATTTTCGTGTTCATGAGTTAAGGCATAATTGATATTTAAAGTTTTTACGGGAAAGATCTCGATTACTTTCCTTCCATGTTCAGTCATTGAACATGTAGGAAATATAGATAGAAAAGTTGAATTTAATTCAGCTGTTGTATTATGCTCTTGTAAGATCTACTCTAGCAAATCAGCAATGACATCTGTCTCCTGACTTGACTTTCCCCGACAATGGCGCCAAAATTTTTAGGCAAATTATAGACCTATAATTTGGCATACATAAATTATCAACCAAGGGTAATTGTAACCTTGTGAGGTGAAATGAAAAATGTATGCAAGTTGACACTTTCAGTGTATGAAAGCCACACACAATCCAAAATCTCTCTTTTCTCTCTCAGCACTTAGCAGCAAAGGCTATGGAGTAGATAATTCATCTCTCTATAGCATTTAAGATTGTTGATGCAGATCAAGAAAAGATTGAAAATCAAATAACATCAATTCAATCACACTCATTCCCAACCATTCAAGCTCAATTGCATAATGTAAACTTGAGAACAAGATGCATACCTAGATCTATCCTTTAATCAAATTGAAATTATCCATGCAATAAACTCAACCATTAACCATTAAAGGCATGCTTTGTTGTAAAACAAAAACAAAGAAGAGAAATGGAATTATGTACATATCTACTTCTAATACAGGAAAGCAAAAAAATTAAACAAATTGTTAAACACACATGGACAACAAGAGAGATATGAAAGATAAAACATGCAATACTATTTTTATTGACAAATGATATACATTTATAGTACATTATGCGACCGTTGGGATTCACATCCCAAGGTCTCTTAGACTACTTAGTCTATTCAGCTTCCACACTAACCCATTTAGGATTAGGTGTCCAACATTCCCCCCCTTAATTCGAAGGGTTATGTATGAGTCCAAGAAGAGAGCTGTAATACAAAATGTGAAAAAATGCATGGCAACACTAGGCTGAATGTGCTCT
>APFE031324542.1:411961-430876 GCA_000404065.3 Pinus taeda | reverse complement strand
TCTGAAATGTTGGTATAAAGGGCGGTGGTTTAAGGATGGCCACCAACACTGGAACGCTTAGTGCAGTTCCTGGAACTCTTCCAAAACTGGCAAGAAGCTGGAGTCTTCTGCTATAGGAAGTGCTCCTATTGTTTTGAAGAGGGAAACCTTCAACCATAAAGGGAGGTCTCACCCCGCATAAAAGGGAGAACTTCAACCTAAAAAGGGAAGTCTCATCCTATGATGGTTTAAGGATGACCAACAACTCTGGAATGCTTAATGCAATTCCTGGAACTCTTCCAAAACTGCTAAGAAGCTGGAGTCTTCTGCTAGAGGAAGTGTTCTCAATTTTGTTCCCGGAACTCTTCCAAAACTGGCAAGAAGTTGAAGCCTTCTGCTAGAGGAAGTGTCCCAGATTGCCAACTGAAGGCATGTTCACGGGCATCTTTGTCTCTGGCTACAACTCTGAAACTGGTGTGGTAGGTTGTGGCTCAAGCTCGCTTGATGTGGCTTTTGAAGCTTGTAGATGACCATCATTTCCCCCCCTGTCAGATACAAGGTGAGATGATGGAGAAAACTCAGCTGCAAGACTTTTCAATACTTCTGGAACAAGTTCTGACATGTGTTTGGAATATCTTCCTTGGCTGTTGATGCCCATTGCCAAGAAGTGATCCATCCAAGATGAATCTTTGTTCTTGCAGGATGTTTGTTTTTGAAGCATCTGTGTGAAGAATGACTAGTTTTATGACAGTGCTTACATGGATGAAGATCAAAACAGTGATCTTTCAGATGGCCAACTCGGTCACAGTGTTGGCATTTCAAAATTTGTTGTTGTTGTTGTTGTTGTGGAAGAGAGACAGAATCTAGAACAGCTGGAGGTGAACTATCATAAGGAGCAGGTGAACTATCATGTATGAATCCAGCACTCTGAAACTGAATGGGTTTTGAGTAGTCTGGAATATGAAAGGACAAGTCCTTGTCATAACCAAGACCGATTTTGTGCTTGTTGTGGACAGGCTGTTCCCAAGGTCTGATGATGGGCTTGGGAAGTGCAGACTGAGTTTTTGCATCTGCATTTACAACTGCTACTTTATATGAATAAACTGTAACGTTACTAACATGCTGCTGAGGGGTGGTTGTCTCAATGTTCTGAACAAAAACAGGTTCATAATGGTGTCTATTTTGATGTAGCTCTTCTTGCTGTCGTTGTGATTCAAGCTGCAAAAAATCGATCTTTTCTTGTACATTTTGCAAGCAAGTTTGAATGTTAAAAAGAGTTCCCTTACTGACTTTTACCATCCCATCAACAGTGGAAAATATTAGACTATTTAATAACTATAATGCATCATCAATTTGCTCCATTTAATGACAATGTTGCACAAATATCTCACACAATGCCAAATAACCGCAACTTTAAAGAATATAGACAGCCCCCAATGCTTATGAACATTGAACTATGTCATTCCAATTAATCCTCCAATTGATGAGGGTGCCCTTTTAACAACTTAGACCACATTAATATAAATGTCTCAGTTCTTTGATGGAATGGATGAGGATGGAAATCTTCGAAATACCAATGGACATGAGCAACCTTTGGATGTGCCTCTAAAGTGCGGGCAATCCTTAAATCTGTTGAATTTTGTTGTTACACACGAAGGTGCAGGGTCTTTATGTCACGAAGAATCAAGTACGCTGCACTTGGACTTAATACACCTCCCTAGACATTGTGCAAAGCACGTACTGTGCCAATAACCTTGTTTGAACCACTCAAACTGCCTAAACTCACAGATAATAAATTATATCACTTTTGTGTTTTTTCCGATAATGTGCTTGCTACATCTGTAGTTGTGAACTCCACAGTTTAGAATGCCGATTATCCAGAGCAGCTTGTCTTCCATATTGCCACAGATGAAATCAATCATGGGGCCACGCAAGCTTGGTTTGCTATGAATGACTATAGGGGAGCAACCATAGAAGTGCAGAATGTTGGACTTTTAACGCGACGACAACGGTTGGGATTGGAATATATTTCAAAAGATTGAGGAACAGTAGACCAGACAAACCATTTAACTCAGGAATTGAATGCTTCTCCGCCAAAGGATAGCTGATGGCGATGCCACCACCACCAAAAGCCATGCTATGACTGAAGTGTGTATTGGCAGAGTGGCTCTCAGAGGAGCTCCCAATGTAATGCATCTCAGAGGTGTCATACTTACTCAGAACCTTCATCAAATTATAAACATTGAAAATTGTATCATCGTCCCCAAGAACAAACCACCGGACATTCTGCAAATGGAGCTTAAAAGTCTCCTGAACAATTCTGGCGATCCGAACGTCGGAGGGGTGTCCCGTCGGATTAGTGTAAGAGAAGTGAGAGTTGCGTCAGATAATTTGATGGGCGGCAACGTCTCAAAATCGTGAAATTTCCTTGCTGTTTCAGATATCCTACAAGAATTGAAGATAAAAATGACCAACTGCAAATCAGGCAGAAGGCTCAGAATTTTCCCGCAGCTTCACTTTCAATGGCCTCCACAACACCAACCTCAGCAGGACGTATTACTCTGTCATGAAGCATGTACCCAGGCTTCAAAACCACAACCATGCTACCAGGCTTCTTACTAGCATCTTGAACTTGAAATACTGCCATATGCATATGAGGATCAAACTGTTCATTTAGTGGATCAAACCTTTCAACCTATGTATTCAACAGGGTCCCTACTAGCAATGAGTTTTCTGCAATGGCATTGGCCGACGTGGGGTGAAACACAAAACCTCTCAATTATTTTTGACTGCAACCTCCCTCTGATACCTGGCAGATTGAAGAAGTATTACGGATAGTATATCAGCCTCAAGCCATTTTTCGAATTCGCCCAGTTAGTCGATGCTCATCTACAATTGCTGGGCGTACAGAGGTTGTTCTTTCAATAGCATTCAGCCCAGATGGACAACATCTAGCAAGTGGTTCTGGTGATACTACTGTTCGATTCTGGGACCTTAATACTCAATCTCCATTATATAGTTACACAAGGCACAAAAATACCACTACAATAATACCACTACACAGCGTTGAATCAGGCCATGTCAGGCCATTCACAAAGATAGCGCAAATGTTTCAAAATGACAGCGCTATTCACAAAGACAGCGCAAACGTTTCAAGATGACAGTGCTATTCAGAAATAAGGCAGAGGCAGAGCAACACTAGAATAAGGCAGAGGTAAAGGTCAGAGATGTAGGTCAGCAGTGGATTTCAAGCATAAAATTCTCAAGACGGAGTGCATGCAGTGTCAGGAGCAGCTAATTATATGGAGGAGCAGCTCAAGCAGCGGTATTAACAGGTTGCAGCTAAAATTTAGCTGAATAAATATTCATGAGAAAATATTCATGAAATAATATGCACATACACATAAGGGCCATAAAACAAATGGCTCAAAAATAATTATGCAGGGCAGGAATACGCCTGCTCTGATACCATGTTAAACACACATGGACAATAAGAGAGATATGAAAGATAAAACATGCAATACTATTTTTATTGAAAAATGATATACATTTATAGTACATTATGTGACCATTGGGATTCACATCCCAAGGTCTCTTGGACTACTTAGTCTATTCAACTTCCACACTAACCCATTTAGGATTAGGTGTCCAACACAAACACTACAACTACTGGAGTTTTGAGTAAAGGGGGCCCTCCTTCACTCACAACCCCTTGATTAATAAAGAGTTTTACAACAACATCAGTAGAACATTAACTTGTATTAATCTGAAAAATAAAGGATTACACATCAGTATAGAGGTCCGATATGTGTCTCTCTTCTCACCAATATAAATCAAATACATTTTTTTTATACAATTCACAAGCTAGTGCCTTTTCCAAACTAAGTAAACATTACAACTATTGCTAAAAATAAGAAAATATAACATATTAATATCATTGGTTTGATCCATGACCGGAAGCATGGATCAAAATGAACTCTGTTGATCATGAAGCACTTTCCCCAATTTAGCCGAAATGAGAAGAACAAGACCTGGGAAATTAAGAAAACTAAATTTAGAATAGCTGGTAGGATAGAATCCATGTGGATGGGTTTTCAAACAAAACCCATGTTCCCATTTCTCCTGAGGATGATTGGAACATGTATAAAATTTATGACTTCTGCAGGAAAACCTCCCATTGCAAGGAAGTTGCTGTAAGAAATCGGTGTTACTGCAGGAAATCAGCATTGTTGCAGGAAATCGGCGTTGCTGGAGGAAATCCCTAATCTTCTATAGGAAATCTCAAATCTGCCCAAAGATAGTTGATCTATAGAAAATTTGATTAGTACCTCTCAAAGTTGTATATTAGTTAATTAGGTAGAATTCAACATCAAATTGCTTAAGAATAAAGAGAAATGACACGTTTTGAGTTATCTGGTCAAAATGAGGCACTGGATAACAAAAGGATGGTGACTAGAAAGGCAAAAAAAGTCTTAAAGGAGGACAAAGCCTTAGAAACATTGTCAAAAAGTAACCAAAATCTAGGCCCAACAAAGTGCTTGCAAAATATTGGTTGGTGTAGTTGGCTATACAGACCAAGAGAAGATTTCATCATTGGGTGAAGTCTTGAGCATTTAATATTAATGTCATGCCTACAACAGTGAATCTGAATTTGCTTCCTTTGGGTTCATATAGTATATTTTTGGGCATGGACTAGTTGTTTATTCACAAAACTCAGGTAGATTTCTATGACAAGGACATTAAGTGCTTGGATGAGGATGGATAAAAGAGAGTCTTGCAGGGAAATAAGACGCCTGCCTTAGTAAGGATGGTTACAGCTATGCAAGCTAACCACGACCATAGGAATGGATGTTTATTGTTTGTAGTACATTTTTCTAGTGACAAAGCGAATGAGGATGAGGACAATGAAGTCTTGAGGAGGTATCCTATCTTACAACAGTTTTAGGATGTGTTTCCTCTAAAGATTCTAGAGTTTCCTCTTCATAGAGTGGTGTACTTCTCTATGAAGTTCATTCTAAGAGAAACACTAGCATCTAAGACACCTTATAGAATGAGAACGCCTAAGTTGGTGTGATTGAAGTTATAGCTTAAAGAGATGCTTGATAAGGGATACATAAGGCCAAGTGTGTCTCCTTGGGGAGCACCAGTGTTGTTCGCATGGAATAAGGATGGTATACTCAGATTGTGCATTGATTACAGGAAGTTGAATAATGTGACTATCAAGAACAGTACCCATTGCCTTGATGATTTGTTTGATCATCTGAAGGGAGCTACAATATTTTTCAAATATTGATCTAAGATCAGTATATCATCAGGGGTGCATCAAAGAAGAAGACATCTATAATACTGCATTTTGTACAAGGTATGGGCACTAGGATTTTGTGGTGGTTCCTTTTGGTCTTACTAATGCTCCAACCATCTTCATGTGTTTGATGCACAATGTGTTGCGCCCTTACTTGGATAAGTTTGTACTAGTATTTATTAATGATATATTAGTATATTCAAAGAATGAGGATGAGCATGCAGAGCACTTGGCAGTGGTATTGAGATTTTTGAGAGAGAAAAAATTGTATGCCAAGCTTAGGAAGTGTAGTTTCTTTCAGTCTCATATTCATTACTTTGGATGTGTTGTTTCCAAGGAAGGGATATCAATGCATATAGAAGATATTAAGGCTATCATGGGGTGGCCAGCTCCCAAGGATGTCGATGAGGTTAGATCATTCATGGGACTAGTAGGTTATTACAGGAAGTTCATCAAGAACTTCTCTAAGTTTAGTTATCCTATCACATCTATGTAGAGGAAATGGAAGAAGTTTGAATGGACTATTGAGTGTGAAACTATTTTTTATCAATTGAAGCAGTTGCTTACCAATGCTCTAGTTTTGAAGATTGCATATTCTAATAAGGAGTTTGTGGTTTGTACAAATGCTTACAAGGAAGGACTTGGTGGAGTCTTAATGAAGGAAGGGAAGGTGGTTTGCTATGAATCACAAAATCCAAATGAGCGCGATCATAATTATGTGACTCATGATCTTGAGTTGGAAGCTATCATTCATGCATTGATGATGTAGAGATATTATCTCCTTAGCAAGAGGTTCATTTGGATGAGTGATCACAGTGGAATGAGGTAGTTGTTTGGCCAAAACAATCTAAATGCAAGGAAATCTAGATGGTTTTTTTCTCTCAGTGAGTTTTATTTTGAGATCAAATACATCAAAGGAAAAGAGAACCAAGTTGTGGATGCTCTCAGTAGGAGAGTGCAGGTGAATCATATTTTAATTGTGACCTCTTTTGGCATATATTTATAGGAGCGGATATTACATGCAAGGCAGCATTATGAGAGGTACTAGCACTTGAAGAAGAGATTGCAACAACAAGGTGAAGTTGATAGGGATGAGGAGTATCACCTCACAAGAGATGGCTTGGTGAGATTAAGGTGCACAATCTATGTTCCCGACAGTGGTGAATTGAAGAAGCTTATTTTGAGATATTTACATGTCAAGTTGCATTCAAGCCACCGAGGACACCATAATACTTTGACAGTTGTCAATAAGTTCTACTATTGGTCGAATTTGAAGAAAGAGGTGTTTGAGCTTGTTGCAAGGTGCTAGGACTATCAGCAGGTGAAAGTTGAATGCAAGCACCCAGTTGGTTTGTTGTAACATATTATGATTCCAGAATGGAAATGGTAGGTCGTTTACATGGATTTCATTATAGGTTTGTGTGAGACATCAAGGCAAAATGACTCCATCATGGTCACATTTGACAAGTTGAGCAAGGTATCTCACTTCATTGCAGTGAAGTTTACTAATTCAACTAGTGAAGTGGCTCAGGTATTCATTAAGGAGATAGTGAGATTGCATGGAGTTCCCAAGGGGATTATATCAGACAGAGATGTTAAGTTCACTTTGAATTTTTTGAAGGAATTGTTTGGAGGCTTAGGGATAGAGTTACCTTCGAGTACAACTTATCATCCATAGATAGGTGGAAAAACAGACAGGGTTAGCAAAATTCTTGATGATGTGTTGAGGATGTATGGCATGCATCAACAGAGGAAGTGGGAGGAGTATCTTCCACTAGTATATTTTTCTTATAATAATCGGTATCAGGAATCCTCGAAGATGAGTCCATTTTAGGCTCTCTATGGGAGGAGTTGTAACACTCCTATCAGCTAAAGTGATCTAGTGATCAGGGTGTTGATTGGACCGGATATATTGAGGGAAATGGAGAAGGATATTCAGGTTATCAAAAAGAAATTGAAGGTAGCACAAGATAGAAAAAATATCTATTCATATTAGCATAGGGTGTTCAAGGAGTTTAGGTTGGAGAGCATGTGTACGTGCATATCAAGCCCAAGAAGAGCTCCTTGAAGATTGGATCATGTGCCAAGTTCACACCTCAATATTATGGATCTTTTGAGATCCTTGAGAGGATTGGACTAGTGGCCTAGAAACTTGGTTTGCCTCCATCCGTGAAATTCCACGATGTTTTCCATGTTTCATTGCTTCAAAGATATGTACAGGATGTTGATAATGTGATTTATTGGTTTGTATTACAAGTGGAAACAAAACGAGATTTCCAGCTAGAGCCTCAATGCATCCTACAATGGAAGAAGCTCATGCTCCAGAACCGAGTAATAGAGCAAGTTAAAGTGTAATGGAAGCACTTTGGGCCCGATGAAGCTACATGGGAGATGATTGATTAAATGTGGGCATTATATCCTTCTTTATTTGTTGGTTGAAAAAATGAGTATTTGGTGCATCTCTCTATGTGTGTGTGTATATATATATATTTGTCATTATAAATATTGCAACGAGTTGTTTTATAAAGCTCTAATAAGCAATATGTTTGTCATGTTTTCAACATTTTTTCGTTGTAAATATTGCATCGAGTTGGGTTATAAATCTCCATAAGCAGTATGTTTTTCAAGTTCAATAGTTTTGTCTAGTCATAAGTGTTATAAAACATTGAGGATGGCATTCTCACAAGGGGGAGGGATTTGTAACAACCTCGAGTTAAGTTTCCATGTAAATAAATTAAACCAAGCCCATGGGACATGTATTCCAAGATAAATGGAAGGGAAAAACATTACATTGGGAAAAACTTCTGGTTTATGAATTGGAATTGGCATTGGAAAAGGAAAAAGGAAATAAATGGAAATTTAATTCAAGAAATAAAGTAAAATAGGAGAAAAGGAAGATGAAGAGACAAGAATATGCATGCAAGGGAAAATGAAGGAAAAAGAAAAGAAAAGACGAAAGAGAACATTCACACACACTCTTGGACACACTCTTGGCATTATAGAATTCACTTAGAGAGGAGAAGAGCAAGAGAGAGAGAGAGAGAACAAGCACTTGGACATAAGGAGGACTCAAGCAAGCAAGTCAGGGAGCAAGAGAAAGTTTGGGCAACAACAAGCAAGGGCAAAAAATTATTGTGGATTTACAGGTAACAATGTGAATATGTGACTTAACATGTTGGGATTTGATGCATGTTATATGCATTGGTTTATTGGTCATGTTTGTTGTCATTGGCATGGGATTTGCTTGTATTAACAGTGATGTACAACCTTTCCATTGCCACTTCTTGGATAGACATGATGTAGTGGGTTCCCTATTTTGGTTAAGCGTTGGATGTTTGGTATGTTTTGGATCATTGTTGAGGTGGTATTGGGAAAATTCCCAAGGGTTTAGGGTGAAGATGGTTTTCTCCTGGAACTCTTGACAAGTGGGTGGAGACAGGAAAATCCTTTGGCTATGGTGCACAAAGGTTGAGGCATCCAAGCTTGTTTGGTTTTGGTGATTTCTAGAATGATTTAGGTGAAATCATTACGGTTGAGGGATTGAGGTGATTTAGCCTTTGGATTCCATGGTTGTTTGTTGTTTGGTTTATCCCATGTGATCCCACATTCATGCCTGGAATATGGGATGGGGGTAATTGGCTGAAAGAAAGATTTGGTTCAACCCAATGTATGGTTGAGTGGTACGTGGAAGTCCCTGACTTGGTTGGTTTTATGGATATGTTATTATGTGTTATTTATTTTTGATATCAATGAGCACATTTATTACTTATTGTTTGGTTTTATGGCTAGTTTTTCATGGCTTCATTTTGGTTAAATTCTAGTTATAGGCATGGTTAAATGATGTGCTCTTGTTATGGATCTTGTTCATGATTTGATCAATTATTAAATGGTTATATGAATGCATGAGCTAACAAGTGTTGTTTTAGCTAGCTTGAGAGGGTATTAAACCTTCTTGATTATTCTCTAGTGAAACTAATGAGACAATGAACATATATGCCTTCATCACCCTTAGTTATTATGTTTACAAAGTGTTTGTCTAAATGTTTATTCATGTGTTTGGAAATTTTGGACAAGATCTATGCCTAAGTATAGATTATGAAGACTTGTGATCATCATAGACTAGATTCTGGAAAGTTTTGGGAAATTTGGGTCAGTGGTCTATGGACTAGCCCTGAAATTATAACATTAAATTTGTTACCATAGGCACAGATGATCTGGATTTAAACAAGAATGCAACAAATTACAGAGATAACCATAAACACATAGATGCAACGGAAATAATACTTCATTTCATTAGTGTAAAATACTAAAATATGCTTACAAACAGTGATAGAAATAAACCAGCTAGGGCGATGGTAGCTTATCTCTGAGAAGAGATGTGGCCGCTACATGCCTCTGAACTGTGTTACAATGAAGGAAACTGAAAAGCTGAAAGAAACAATGGTGGGAGTCCAAGTGGACTTGGTGGGTGGCCAACAATATCCACCTAGATCAAAATATCTGGAATATTTCGGTTGTAGCCACATGGAGGATGCCTTGTGCATGCAGCTAGAGCCTTTTGGCTGCATGGACAAGTCTACATGCATGCGACTAGGCTGTAAAGTCAAATAAAAGGATATTTCCACCTCATGGAAAGAGCATCAGTGGATGTTGTCTGACATCTAGGTGATCAGGTGTCCCTGGGAGGTTGAAGCAAGTTTTAGGATGGTAGACCCCACTTCCATACTTGGACTTAGATTTTTGGTCATGCATAGTAATGTTCATCTCCTTTTTACCCTGGTGAACTTGTAAAAGCGGGTAAATATGGGATGGGGTGTTACAACACTATCACAATTTTAGCCTTTAAGGATATAATTCAGTTTATAAATTTGTCTTAACAAATAATATTTGTGTACCAATTAGCAATTGTTTAGATGAGATTCGAACTCGGCCTTTTTTGATACATTTTTAAGGAACATGCACAACTATATAATCCCTAGGAAGCTATACACATGCACATTACCTCAAGGATGATTTTGTAAAGGTCTCTCCCTAGATTAAGTTATTACTCATCAAGTGTACCATATGACCATTGCACCAGGACTCAGTCACTCACCTTTTCACACTATGTCAAGAAATCACAGTCCCAGACCAACCAGTATGAAGATCAAACCATCAAATGATAGCTTAGAGCATCATGAACTCGAAATACAAGTTATATGATTTTCATTGATGCACCATGCCATTGATTATGCAAAATATTACATACTCTAGATCATTACCAAATCACTATCTTGCACCAAGTAGCACACAAACAAGCCATCATCGCACCATACAAATCGTCATTCAAAAATATAAATCATGAGTTGCATCTAATCATTGAGACTTGATTCCATCCTTCATGCACCAAATTACTTAAATTGACACACACGATCTTACACTTTAATCCATATTAGAGAATATGTTACCACCATCATCATACCATAACAAAATTGCATCATATTGGAGACATTTTCTTGACCTGGTAAAACACTCATACCTTCTCAAAAGAAATTGATCTCACTACTTCCAATTGATCGCTCAATTGTTCAAACCACCATGGAATTTCTCATTTACTAATCATAGTGTTTATTCCATCGCAACACAAACCAGAAATTGCTTCCAGACATTGCATCATTTTAGAGGATTGCGCCTTAAGCACGAGGTTAACCATTACAAAATTGATCACATATAATCAATTTCAGATTGACCATTGATCATACCATAAACCCATAGCATCACCATTAAGATCAGTACGTTGTGTCCTCGAGTTGTTCACCCCAAATCAGAGAAATCATTTACGTCTATGATCAACAAATTAGACCACGAACCTAGAATACATCAACTCCATATCAGACATTGTGTTGTTGATGCCTCAAATTCATTTTGGTGTCTGTTTATGTATCTACCACGCTTCTTAGACCAAATCAGGCTAACTAGAGATACCATGAGAATTTACCATGGAAAATTTCATGGTGATTAAGTCGATAACAACATGGGGCCAACAAGATAAATACCAAAAAAGAAAACTAGAGTTTTTGAGGGACCGAATAGGGTAAATCAATTCCCATACATGTCATCATTTACAAAGGCTCCATGTAGAAATATATTGTATTTTATGCAGTCTATAAAATACAAGTTTGCGTAAATACACGGTCTTAATAGGACAAGCTAGCATAAATTTTTTCTTCAATAGAAATCTTCAAAAATTTCATTAGTAATTTCTTTTTTACATGTTTCTCATATCATCAGCAATCCCTTGCATGGTCTTTCTAGTAGTTAAATGTTTGTATTTTTTACTAAATATCAAACCCATGTTGCATCATTGTTGACATCAATGTCAACACTCCGTTGTTACTTGAGTGATCTAGGGGATCACAAATATGCTAAAAAATAAAATTGATCAAAATCTTTAAAAATTATTTCCAAATAGTATATATCGTCATTCTAATTCCAGCGATGCTTGAATCGCCTCAATCCGAAACTGTATGTGAAAGTTGTCACGTTCTGAAGTTTTTGCCAAATAACTAAAAATTCAACTTGCAGGGTTGACTCAGGCCATACGATGATGTGGTGTGGACATAAACAACTAACTATGTAAGTACAGTGGTTAGACTGGCCAATCCTATGCTCACATGTGGCATGATCATATAGGTCAAATTTTCAAAATTTGATCGGTTCTTGTGATTTGGGATAGTCTAATCACAAGCTACAACGTGGCCCAATGGGAGGCTTCCACCATAGCTTATGCTCATTTGCTAAAAAAAATTAACAGACTGGTCAACCTCGGCAGTGTTCGACTCTGAGACCTCTGTCAGGTTAAATGTCGAACTTATTGTTGGACTACATGTTGGTTCTTATTACGTATGATGGGTCATTTATATTTAAATTATAATGGTTTGATGGTTTTGTGGGGGGGGAGGAGGGTGGGGGACAGGACGGAGGGATTGCCTGACCTGTCCCAGCCCTAGGTTATATGGTATAACATGTGACCAAGTGCGAAGGTGGAGGGGACGAGGAGTTGACCCCAACCCCAGTTTCTTTTGTTAACTTTAACCAACGCCAGAACGACAAGAGGGGCAGGATGTGTGGCACCCTTCCCATGCCCCCGCTCATGGACATATTTCCAACCATGTGACTTGGAGCAAGCAGTCGATGGGCACGTGGCCTCTAGCTTGCGCCCTTGGCCACTTTATTTCTGCATGACCAAAATCGAGTGTGGAGGAATGGGAGCACGACCCTATTGGCATGCTTAATCACTTGACAAAATGCACCTTTTTCAATGGATTTAATGTCATCCCAGCGTGACTTTTTTGCTTGGTGGTTCCACCAAAAGGAAAATTTGTTGTCAGTTTTGATAGAGAGGTCATTTTGTAGGAAATACAGTAGGGAAATGGAGAAGGAGGCCTAAATTAGCCATTTTTAAGCCTTTTTTATCCCAATAAGAGCTTACACAAGAGTTTTTGGGTGTTTTAGACACAATGGAAGAACTATTTTTGTAATTTGAGCATTGTATGTTGATGTAATTAACATTTTGATAATAGAATTTAAAGGGACAACATTGGAAGCTGGACCCAGGGACATAGCCTAGGAGGGGTGAACTTTGTCATCAAATTGTTGTTTTGTGATGTTGCATGTTGTCTATTTTTCTCTATTAAAATCTGTAAAACATAACCAAGTTTAGTAATTTTATGTTCTTTTGCAATTTCGATCCTTTCCCACAAGACATAAACTACCTTGCAAATGTTTTCAAGAAACCTTCATTTTTTTAATTTCAGATCAGTTTGTTATTAGAGCATGGTTTTTTTGAAGGTTTGATAGTTTTTTCAAGTGTTTTCTTGAAGGATTATGTTAGCACTCCGTAATTTCTTTTGGTTGTAAGAAGGAAACCCAGAGGTAACCACAAACCACTTGATGAATTGGAAACTAGCCCTTCCAACCCGAGAGAGGGCTCTCTCTTTCAACTCAGTAACTAAAGACTGGTTTCAATGAATAACAATGGCTATATCTTTAGAAAATAGCATAGTTTATAGGTGTGGTGGCAAGCAGAGAAAAACCCATTGCGCATGGAGTTAGTAAATATTGGGATCAATGACATGGTGGGTGCTCAATGAATTGGGAAAATTTGTTCAAAGGAAAGATAGAAACACTTCCTTATGTCAATTAATAGATGCATATGTGAGAATAATAAATAAAGTAGATAAACATCTCAATGCATCAAACAATGGATGAATATTAAAATTATTATGGCAGAAAAGACATATAGAATGTCTAAATGACTGCAATAGAGCACCATTAACTAGATGAATTCTGAAACAAGTTTTTCATTTAAGAACCATAGGAACAAATATAACACACACAAAATAGGAAACACTCACATAAGAGATTTGAATCACATGAATCTCTGAAAATATTTAACTAGGTACTTCTGATCCACCAATTTCATTAAAACTTAGAAAAAAATTACAATATTCATAGTGTTATTTCCTCTCCAATCTGACCAACTACCCCTATTTTCCATGTATTTACTCCATTATATTCAATTAGGAATTCAAATTACCACTCTAGGTTTTTGAATTCACTTCATAAAAGTTGAATGGTCTAGATCCAATGCATCTTCACTTGCTATGTAGAAAAAAAACAAGGATCTGTTATATCAGGGCTAATGCAATTTAGAAACATCAACTCAAACAGTGCATCTTTGTTTAACAACTCAAACTACATGATTGTAAATTATCAACACTTATATAACAACTAAAATTACTTCAAGAAGCTCCAAATTTCATAATTTTCCAAAATAGAGTTAACTGATATGTTTGCGCAACAGTTGAGGGCACCGAATTGTGGGAAAATTAGGGTTCAAATACGAGCTCATATATCTTGAATTCGGATAGTTGTTGAAAAATAGAGGGAGGCTTTTGTAGATGAGAGTTTCCTTGAGACAAAAATCTCTTAGTTTCCAAAAATTCTTTTTCATCTCCTCACAATATGCACCCAAACATCATAACTAAAATAGGAAATGCCAAAACTTGAAAAACAGACTTTCAAGATGCATTTGAATATTCAAATATATGACACCTATGTAGAAATAGAATGAGGTTTTTTTTCTTTAGACTGTTATTATAAAAAACCTCTTTTTGTTTTCCAAAATGAATCTCCATTTTGTTGGAAACATATTTTCAAAATGATGACAGAAATAGTCAATTTCGCAGTAAATTCGTAGGAAGTCCATGCTCTATATGTTTTCACATCTCCTCTGGAAAAATGGATCAAATGGGTAGGCTTTAAATTTATATGTGATGGTGTATAAATATTGAATTAGTCTTTCCAACACTTGCAGATGTCATAGATGAATAGTAAGAGGTGAACACACTTTGATTCCTATATTATAGCATCCTAAAGACTTTTTTAATTTCAGATCAATCTGGTATCAGAGCATGGTTGTTTTCAAGGTTTAACGGTTTTTGAAAGTGGTTTCTTGAATGATTACAAGGTCTAAATTGAGAAGAGGAGAAGGATTTCTTGAAGAAACATACCCTCAAATTTGTTCAAGGAGGTCACAAACTCTAAAAAATCCACTAGTCATGGCACATGAAGAAGGACAAGAGTTGATGTATGAGGATGAGATAGATTTTAGAAAATATTTCTATCATATGTATGAGATGGTGAAATAATTGTACAATGAAAGGACGACATGGTTGCAAGGATAAATTTCAAATCATCCAAAAGGTAATGGTGGTGATGGGAGCAAGCCTCCACCTCCACCTCCTCCTTCACCTCCATCTACACCTCCATCCTCACCTCCTTCTTCACCTCCTTCATCTCATAGACCTACTCCTCCTCCTTCTCTGAAAGGACATGATAAGTTGCATTTGATTAAGCTTGATGTCAAGTTTTAATTTCTTATGTACAATGGGGAAGTGCTAAAAAGTTGGATAATTGGGTTCTCCAAATTTAGGTCTATAGTAGGATTCAAAAGATTGTTGATGATGTTACAAATATTCAACTAGCTTCACTTTGTTTGGAAAGTGCAACCCTCATCTGGTGGGAGGCCAGAACTCAAGAATACTTGAAGAAAAGTGGTAAAATTATCTCTTTTTGGAATGATCCTATAGCTACATTAAGAAGGAAATTTTATCCATTAGCTTACATGAAAAAATTAATTATGGATTGGAAAAATTTTAGACAAGCTAAAGTTCAGAGTGTCTAAAGTTACACACAAGAATTTAGAAGAAGAGCTTTTATCTTGGGTGTTGATTTGTCTTCAAAAGACACTCTCCTTAAATACATAGGTGTATTACATAGTTATTTGAGACATACTATACTTATGTTTAATCCCACCAATCTAGATGAAGTATGTGTTCAAGCAACTCATTTAGAATCAAGAGGAAAGAATGTTCCTCAAGAGCCTAGCAAGAAACCATCCAAATATGGAGACAAAGGAAAGGGGAATTTTAAAGGAAAAGGAAAAAAGAATGATATAATCAGGAAACAGGGAGAAAAACTTACCTATAAACATTTTTCAAAAGAAGGCCATGATGAAGACCATTGTTCTAAATTGCATCTAGAAATGAGCCAAAGAACTTTAATAATAAGGGGAAACAAAAGACTGTTGCTACAACCCAACAAGACATAGGATCTGATTCACGTGATGAAACCAAAATCACAACCATGGGAATAAAATTTAAATCTTGTAATGCAAGTACTAGTTCTTCTAGTAAGCCTATTCTCGAAATGATAAAGAAAAACGTGATTTTTTTCATAACAGGGTCATTACAAAACATACCAAAATTGATACCTTGTTTGATAGTGGTTCTCAAGTCAAACTTATCTCTGAAGAAATTTTCAAGTAACTAAATATAGAAGCTACACCTAAACTAAACCTTACCCTTTGGGTTGGGTATGTGATGATGCCAAATTACAAGTTTCAAGAAAGTGTAAACTCAAATTTGCCATCACTGCTAATTTTATAGATGAGGTATAGCTTGATGTTGTACCACTGATATATGTGGGATTGTTTTAGGAAGTCCATATTTTAATGACCGAAAATCCATATTCTATTGTCATGAGAACAAATATCATATTTTTAAAGATGGAGTAGAGTATATTGTTAGAGCACATTGCAAAAAGATGAATTTATCTCTTGCAAGTGTTGGTCAGATGAAAAGGCTTGTTAATGCTAGTAATAATTTTGTGTTGTTTATGATTAAATCTAAAGATACTACTGAATTTGAAGCTTTTGCAAGATTTTATTCTAAACTCAAGCATGAACTGGTTGAAGTTGTTAAAACATGTTTCAAGAACTTGAATGGTTGCCTCCTATAAGAGGAATCCAACATGAGATTCATTTGCAATAGGATGCACCACTTCCAAACATTGGCATGCATAGAATCTCAGTTTTGGAGAATGCAGAAATCAAGGAGAAAATTCAAGAGTTGCTTGACAAAGGGGACATCAGACCTAGTACATCTCCTTGTGGGTCTCCTATTATTTTCGTTCCAAAGAAATATGGTACATGGTGCATATGTGTGGATTTTAGAGATTTGAACAAAATTACGGTAAAGAATTGCTATCCTCTTCCTCACATTGATTGTTTGCTAGATTAGTTAAAGAATGTTGTTTACTTCACTAAGTTAGATTTGAGAAGCGTTATCATCATAGAAGGATTGTTGAAGATGATATTTGGAAAACTACTTTCAAGACAAAACAAGGTTTGCTTGAATACTTATTTATGTCATTTGGGTTTTGCAATGCACCTACAACATTCATGAGATTTATTAATGTTGTGTTCAGACCATTCCTTTATGATTTTGTCTTGGTTTACTTAGATGATATTCTTATTTTTTAGTAAGACTTGTGAAGAGCATGTTAAGCATGTCAAAGAAGTTTTAGATGTCTTAAAGAAAGGTAAGGTGTATTTGAAGATGTCTAAACGTGAATTTGGGGAAACCTCTTTAGTTTATTTGGGTCATATTATAGGAGGGGGTGAATTGAATATTGATCCCTTAACATTTGAATTCATCGTGAATTAGCCTAAACTCAACAATGTAATTGAAGTTAGGAGCTTTTTGGGAGCAGCCCAATATTGGAGAAAATTTATAGCTAACTTATCACTCATTGCAACACCATTACATGCTTTGAAAAGTGTGAAACGTGTCTTTTAGTGGGGAGGAAAGTAGCAGAAATCCTTCAACACATTGAAAGAGAAAATCAATACAACACCAGTTCTAGTATTTCCAGATCTTAAGCAACCATTTGAGATTCAAGCCAATGCAAGTGATTATGCTATGGGAGCAGTTTTGATGCAGCATGGTAAGCCAATTTGTTATCATTGTAAAATTGTTACGAATGTAGTAATTAACTATCCAACTTATGATAAAGAGATGTATGCTTTGGTGCAAAGCATGAAGAAATGGAAGCATTATTTGATGGTTAAAGAAATGATTATTCACACTGACCATCAACCTTTGCAATACTTACAAACACAAACCAAGCTACAACAAGCTAGATATTTCAGGTGGATGGGATTCCTACAACAATT
Source organism: Pinus taeda (assembly GCA_000404065.3). Classification (NCBI taxonomy): domain Eukaryota; kingdom Viridiplantae; phylum Streptophyta; class Pinopsida; order Pinales; family Pinaceae; genus Pinus; species Pinus taeda. Next base: position 413,036 of record APFE031324542.1, on the reverse strand, counting down.
TCATTTGGTAATTAGGTACAAGAAAGGTATATACAACAAATGTTTTGATATGTTATCAATGCGTATTGTTAATGCATCTATCATTATTAAGAATAACTCAATCATGCATGAAATTTATATTGAACAATATGCTCAATATCATGATTTTAAATATGTTTATGCAACTTTGAGTCAAGGCAATCATGTTGAAGAGTTGGATTAGCTTGTTCATAACAAGTTGTTATATCATCTTGGCAAGCTATGTGTTCCACAGGGTGAAAGAATCAGTGTCATAACGAAAGCCCACACTTATCTTATTATTGGTCACTTTGGTGTAGGCACCAGTTGCTCAAATTTATAGGTATTGTTATTGGCCTCCTATGAATGAAATTGTTCCAAGATATGTAAGAGGATGTTCCCTGTGTGCTATTAGCAAGCCTAGCAATAGGAAATTGGGTTTGTGCACTCCACTTCCTATTCCTTCTCGTCCTTGAGAAAGTATTTCTATGGATTTTGTAGGGGGTTATCAATTTCTAGGAAATGTCATGATTATCTATATGTTGTTGTGGATCGTTTCATCAAAATGTGTGTGTGTTGATGCCATGTAAGAAACAGGTTACAATTGAACAAACCAAAAATATGTTCTTCCAAAATGTATGGGTTCACTTTGGGTTTCCCACTTCTATTATTTCTAATCGAGATTCTCAATTTGTCGAGAATTTTTGGTCAAGTTTATGGGAACTGATGGACACAAACTTGAAGAAGAGCACAACATTTCATCCACAAACCGATGGCTAGACAGAAATGATGAATATAACAATAGTGCATCTCCTTTGAGGATATTGTGTTAACAATCCTAAACTTTGGGATGAACATTTTCATTAAATCCATCATGTCTACAATCATGCCAAGCACTCACCTATGCAAATATCTCTATTTGAAGCTTGTTTGGGTTATTTGCCAAAATGTCCTTTGGATTTCATCATTGGTGTTACCGAGAATAGTGTCCACTCAGATGCTGCTATTCCCACTAAGATGGGTGGCTATCTTAGAAACAAACAATCAAAGTCTACTATTGTTTTCTTTTATGAAAATA
>APFE031324542.1:385118-399589 GCA_000404065.3 Pinus taeda | reverse complement strand
CAGTTGACCTTGTTCCTTTAGGCAGTGAAGCAACACTTTTAGGGACTTAGGAGCCCTCATTTTATGGACATTTATGATTGGGATTGAAGTGCCCAAAAATGTCTATAACAAGTGGTAAAGATATTGTAGTAGATGGACATAGTGATGTTGACAAAGCCAAGCATTTCATTGAACAAATTCAGCTAGTGCATCAAAGAGTACAAGAGCAGTTAGAGAAAAGTAAAGTCAAGTACAAAGAAAGACATGACAAGCATGAGACTGATTATGATTTCCAAGTGGGAGATCAAGTATGGATGTATATCAGAAAGGAAATGCTTCAAGGTTAAGGTGAAAATCTCAAGCCAATCAGATATGGTCCTTTCACAATCTTGAAGAAGAATGGTAACAATACTTTCCAATTAGATTGCCCACCTTATATGGAAATTTATTCTATTATGGATGTGTAAAACTTGAGATTTTATGAGCCTCCAATGATTGATGATCATGAAGAGAATGTTTAGATTCCATCTATAGAATATTTTGCTCATGAATAGTTAAATGAGTTATAGGAAGGCTCAATTCTGGACAAGAGGATAAGGATTTCACGCAGAGTTAATGTGGAGTATTTTGAGTGGGGCTCAAAGGAACCAATCCAAGTAAAGAAAGGTGGATTGAGATCAGGAAAGTGACAAAGTTGTACCCTCACTTACTTTCTAAGTAAAAAAACAAACTTTTGGTGGTCCAAAATCTTTTGTGGGGAGGAATGATCCAAGGGATCAAAAATATGCTCAAAATAAAAGTGCTCAAAATATTTCAAAATTAGTGCCAAATCGTAGATCTCATCGTTCAGATTCCAACGATGCTTGAATCACCTCAATCTAACACACTATATGAAAGTTATCACATTCTTAATTTTTTAGTAAATAGCTAAAAAGTCATCTTGCAAGTTTGATTGGGTGGGTCATAAGATTATGTGGCACTGACGTCAACAACTGACTGTGCAAGTACAGTGGTCAGACGGGCCAATTCCATGTTGACATGTGGCATGATTGTACAAGTCAAATTGGCAAAGTTTGATCGCTTGTTGTGATTTGGGATAGGCCAATAGCAGGCCATCACCTAGCTTATGCTCATTGGCTAAAATTTTGTTAACAAACCGATCAACCTCAGTGGGGTTCGATCTTAACACCTCCAGCAAACTAACCATTAGACTTACCGTTGGACTACATGTTGGTTCTTAGTACATATAGTGGGTAGTTTATATTTAAATTATAACATAGCAGGCCATCACCTAGCTTATGCTCATTGGCTAAAATTTTGTTAACAAACCGATCAACCTCAGTGGGGTTCGATCTTAACACCTCTAGCAAACTAACCATCAGACTTACCGTTGGACTACATGTTGGTTCTTAGTACATATAGTGGGTAGTGTATATTTAAATTATAATAGATCGACGATTGGAGGGGGGTGCGGGCCTATGGGCTTGCATGTTTGGCCCCGACCCCAGGTTATATGGCATAATGTGCGACCAAGTGTGGAGGCAGAGGAGGTGGGGATTTATCCCCAACCCTCGGTTCTTTTATTAACTGTAACCAATGGCAGAACAATGAGAGGGGCGAGGAGTGTGGCACCCTTCCCACACCCCCTACCTGTAGACATATTGCCATGCATGTGACCTAGAGTAGGGATTCGATGGGTGTGTGGCCTCTGGCCCACACCCCTGGCCATATTATTGCCACATGACCAGAACCAAGGGTAGAGGAACAGGAGGGTGGCCCTATTGGCACACTTATCGACTCAACAAAATGCACCTCTTTTGGTAGATTTGTTGTCATTCCTGTGCGAATCTGTCGCTAGGTTGTTTCACCAAAAGGAGAATTCGTTGCCAATTTTGACAAAGAGGCCATTTTGTAAGATAGATAATAGGGAAACAAAGAAGGAGACCTAACTTGCCCATTTTCAGCCTTTTTTAGTCCAAGAAGGGCCTACACAGGGATTTTTTAGTGTTCTGGACATAATGGGAGCATTATTTTTGCAATTTAAGCATTGTATGTTGATGTAATTGACATTTTGAGCATATAATTTAAGGGGCCAACATTGGAAGCTGGACTTAGAGACATAGCCCAGGATAAGTGAACTTCGTCATCAAATTGTTGTTATGTGATGTTGCATGTTGTTTATTTTTCTCTGTTTAAATCTGCAAAACTTAACTAAGTTTAATAAGTTTATGTTCTTTTGCAATTTCAATCCATTGCCCACAAGACATAAACTAGCTTGCAAACTTTTTCAAAAAGCCTTTAATTTTTTAATTTCAGATCATCGAGTGTTTTCTCTTATGCATACTTTTTCTCCCAATTGTGTTTTTCCTCTTTTGTGTATCCCTTCACATTCTCCTCTTTTGTTTTGTGCATTTAACTTGTGTTCTCTTGCTCATTCATTCTTTTGTGTGTTAAGTTCTCTTCTGCTTGGATGATCATCTCCCCCCCCCCCACTCTCGCAATCACGTCTTGCGAGGAAGGGGATGGTATAGGCACCATCCTCTACTCAAGTTGTCCATACAAAAACTTCATTACATGTCTGTGTGAGCCATTAAATTTGTTAGGGTGATAGGTAAAATAGAAATAAATGAGATGGGTGTGGCCTAGTGTTAACACATCACAAGCAACCTCTCTTTCTTAGAACTTTGAATCTTTGTCCTCTCCTTCAACACAATCATCATTTCCATTTTTACATAGCTTACATAAACAAATTTACATAGTAACATTTACATCGGGTACAACAAAAAAGGTTATTATAATGGACAACTGCAAAGCAAGGAAATTTTATGTAGTCGCCTACGTAATGGTCCATTGCAATGTATTTTTTGAATTTTATTGCAACATTACAAATAATTCTCCATAGTTTTCCATTGCAGCTACAAATAATTGCTTTTAAATCAATGGTATTTAACATGATTTGTTTATAATAATACAACGACATACAATAATGTACTTTTATATTGATAAGAACATTTGTTTTTCCCTTGAGAGGGGAAATCCCCTTTGAAGAAGCAGTATTTTTACAACATGGTACAATATATTTACATCATGATATTCCAAACATATTCTGAACAATAGCTGCACAGCAACGCGTCATGTATCATGGCTCGAACCTGGGCGGGGAGGCTATTACCTGGTCATCCCATCCACGCAGAATAACGACTACATACAAATTGATAAGAACATTTGTTATGGACAACGAATAAACTTTGATGAACAAATTACCTATTATAAGTCAATTTTGCCATCAAATACGATAAACATTTTCCATATTACCTTTTTTTGTTGGTTAATACTATCAAAATAGTTAGTAAAATTGTGAAAAAAAGTCAAATTTAATAAAATATTTGATTTCAAAAATCCTACCTTAATCTAAACATATTAGCAAAATAGTTACTAGTATTGTGAAAAATTTAGTAAATTATTTAATTTCAATCTAAACATATAGTTACTAGTATTGTGAAAAATATCAAATTTACTAAATTATTTTATTTCTAGAATAATTCTAGATTTAGATTGTTTAATTATCATGAACCAATTTTCTAATAAAAATATAAAAAACTTGATAAAATTTACCAAAACCACATAAAAGTCAACGAATTTGAATCTTGATAAAGGTTTTGACATAATTCTGAGCAAGATCTCGTTCACAATATGTAAAGATAATGAGGGTGTCCCGATGTAATAAATATGCATCCAATTATAATGTGGTATCGAATTATTATTTTTTTTTAACTTAGGCGTGTTTAATCTATTTAGTTTTTTAATTGTATTGTTGGGTATTTTATTAGAGTTTAAATGTTTTATGAGTTTTATTTAAAATTTAATTAAAAAAAAATTGAAACAAAATTGTTACATTATAGATGGAGTGTTTCGCGGATTTTTATGTAATTTAAAAAATGTTTTTAAATATTAAATTATATTATTATTTAAAAATTATTTACTGAATTCTAATTAATAATAAAAAAAAAAAGCTTATACTTTTATCTATTATCAATAAGTTATTTCAAATAATGTGGTTTTTACAATAATAATAAATCAATTTACATTCAATATAATATCTAGGGATAATTATCTATTACTAATTTAATTATCAAATTATGATAAATTTTCTTATTATTGAGAACGACTACTTTAAAAACTGCCTAGAAGTTGACTTTATCTTCATGAGGGTTAAGTTCATTGTTCATGGGTTTACGTGCCTAAGTTTCATGGGTTTATGTCCTATGGTGTACATATGGAAGGGTCCCCTGCACTGTTCACTACAAAAGAATCATTCTTCATCATTATATTGGCATTGGGCTTAGACTTGTAAGAGAGATACTTCCCTTAGATTCCTTAAGAATCATTCCTCATCATTACATTGGCATTGGGCCCTCATCATTACATTGGCATTGGGCTTAGACTTGTAGGAGAGATACTTCCCTTAGCTTCCTTTGTTTTTTTGGTACATGGAATTCACAAGCTCAAGACCAAAGAAAATGCCCAATTATATGAGAAGGTGGTAATTTAAATAAAGAAAATGCCCAATTATATGAGAAGGTGGTAATTTAAATGAACTCTAATTTGATTAGTGTGTTACTTTAGTGTTATTAATTTGTTTTATATTTCTATTTTTGTTATAAGGGTGTTTTGTCGTTTTTAAATAAGTAAAAAAAAAATAGTTAAGATTAATTATAAAAATATTAATAATAATAATTTAATTTTAAAGTTTTAGTTAAATTAATTATTAAATTGGTAGGATGAAATGTTTTATAATGTAAATATTAGAAAAAATTATGTATATTTCAATATCATTAAATGTATAATAATATTTTAATTTCACAAAGAATAATTATATAAATAAAAAAGAATTATTCCAACCCCAAATTTCCAATAATTTAGGCATTATAATTATACTCCATTAAAGGCATTATAATTCTACTCTATTAAATTATTCATAACCTAGGAAAGCAACAAATACCTAATTACATAGAAGTATTTTGGTATTAGAGAAGAGATTCCCAAATACATCAAAGAAGCATTTGTCCTAACCCCCACATAGGTAACCTATTATTCTTGGCTAGGTTGGAAGAAGTTAATGAAAACACAAGCATTTTATAAATGCTTTATGTGAAGGATGTCTCAAATGTCAAAAAAGACCCCTAGAAAAGTCATAAAGGATAAGGATTAGTACAAGGATGTCTCTTAGGTCAAAAAAAAAACCCTCGAAAAGTCATAAAGGATAAGGATTAGTACTAAGGTGGTCAGGTGCCTTTGACATTATGATACCCACCAAATAGGTTATTAGTTATTCCATAGCTGGTCGGAAATGATTGGACCTTTCACTCAACATACGTTGTTTTAAGAAAACTAGAAAATTCTCTTAGAGGAATATGTGAAGGATTATACCTAGTGATGTATATATATTAGTTCTCATCGATGCTGGTGAACTTGGATCGGTAAACTCTCATATTTTAATGTTTCTATATTTATTTTTATTTTATATCATAAGTGGGTGTTAGACTTTTTCTATAGTAAGCTGAAAATTTAATATATAAAAGAATAGATATAATGTTAGAAATAAAATTATTTTTTTTATATAATGTTAAATTTTTATAATAAAGAAACTTTAATTTCTTAAACCAAAGCATGGATAAAGTAAAAACACTCGCCAAAAGCATTCAAGATCAGCAAACGAAAAAATTCTCCGAATGAAAAGACAAACCACTGTCACCCGTGACCCTCACCCTCAAATTATTGACTCACGTATACAAAATTCATAGAAATAAATAAATGGTATGCCCAACGCTTTTCCAGTCTTGAGTCGGTCTATAATTTATGTGGAATACGATTGCATTGTACGTGTAGTTGGATAATGTTTAACCTACCATTTTAATGTGTTTTTGGTTTTTGGCCGGGCAATACTATTCAATGATTAATGTAATTTCAACTGTAATTTGTAATAATAAATAAGGTTGATAGTTAGCGTTATTTGTCACTTAATTTAATTATTAAACTTTGAAAGTTATGGATTAATTCTTACATTTGAAAAAGATTATAGGATAGCTACTTTCAATTAAGTACATACAGTAATTAGAGTCGAAAAAAAAAGATATAATACTTATATAATAAAATTACATTAAAAACAAAAATTCATTATGTTCAATAATTTAATATCATATTGTCATTATAATTTATTATTTGTATAGATTTGCATGGAAAATTTATATTATTTTCCACAAAAGATACTACTTCCTTTTAGAAACACGGTCATGGGAAAAGACGGATGTGTGGTGTTAGATAAAAAGATGGTTAAATTAACTTAGTTTAAATATAGGTAAATTAAAACATATGTTATTTTTATTATTACTGTGTATTATGTATCTTATTAAAGTAAAAGACAATAAAAAAAATATTTCAATTGATAAATGTTGGTTGGGGCGGTTGGCTTTCATACCCCCCAGCCGGGAGCTGCGCGATGCTGCAGCGCATTTGTTTCAGTGATGCCGTAATTCTGCTCACTTCGGCGACATATGTTGTATGATGGTATCTGCTCGCTTCGGCGATATATGTTGTATGATGGTATCTGCTCGCTTCGGTGATAATGTTGTATGATGAATCTGCTCGCTTCGGCGATATGTGTTGTATCATGATTCTTCAACGGGGTGCTTCTCCCCCACTGAAAAAAATAAAAAAAAAAATTAAATTGAAGGTTTTAATCACCAACGCCATTGAGCAATGTGGAATGAAAAATATCATGGAGGAAGAAACTTTTAAAATAATCACACTAGGCTATGATTTAAATGGTGATAACTAATTTAATTTTATATTTTCAACATCATTTAATTTTAGTTAGTGCTTTAATGTATTATTAAAAAAAAAAAAATCATTAATAAAATAATAAAATTATCTCAACCTTATAGTTATACCCTCCTTGCATTTAATAGAACTACTTCAACCAAAAAAAAAAATTAGAGGTTTATTCATTATGTGTTCATTATCAAGGTGAAATTCAACATCTCAAGATTGTAATGGGATTTTGTTCCAAAAAGATCTTTGATCCTAAACATAAAAACAAACCTTATCAATGTCCAAGGTTATAATGGAAATTTTGTTCCAAGTAACTTTAATCTTACATATCATTGTTACAAATAACGTGAATCATTTAAAGTCCATAATATTTGATAAGATTGAAACTATGCCCTATTACACCTATAAATAATGATTAATTACATGAAAGGTTAACTCTTTCAATAAAAAAAAAACTAATTTATAAAAATTAGAATAAAAAGGAGTTGTTATTAGCTAAGATACCACATCATTAATAATTATATTGAATGGACAAATGCATTGTTTTAGGAAATGAAATATGAGCTCCTTCATGTTAAAATTTAAAACATAATGATTTATTTAATGTTACAATTATCTAATACTAGAATGTTGCACACACTTCATATATTAAAAAACTATAAAAAATATAATGTTTAAAAAAAAATAAAAAAAAAAATTCAATAAAAAAAGAAAAATAAGATATTGAATATAAAAAATAAGTAAAAAAATCGTAGAAAATATTTTAATTTATATTAATTTATTATAGTTATATTATTTATTTAATAAATAAATATTTATTAGTTTTTTCTTGAGAATAAGGGTAAATATAATTGGATATAGTATTCTTAAGGTAGAGTAAATTATGATTTAAATAATATAAATTATATATAGATAATAGCCAATATCTCACTCGTAAATAAATTTAATGATATATTTTCCAATATAAAAAATTGTAGTATTTTAAAATATATTAAAAGATTAAAACTAATTTATGAGTTAAGTTTTTTTTTTTTTAATTTAATTCAAAAAAGGTTCATCAAATTAACTAATAATATTACATTATTTAAAAGTTCAAAATAATTAATTAATTATTTTTTATAAAATAGTTTAATTCTTTAAATTACTTAATATAAAAATAAACAAAAAATAAGTAAATGGGAGAAAATTTATTTTAAAAAATCAAAACTATTTTATTAAAATTCTCACACTATAGAGAGAACCACGTTCTTTTTCACGCGTAAAGATTGATGTTGTCTGTCTAAATTTTCCCCCATTTTTACCTAATACTTTGTCAAAAAATTGTTATTTTAAACCATTTTTATCATGCTCAGGGTAAAAATGTCTCCTTTGATGATCGAATTTTATGTTTGCACTATTCAATAAGTGCGTGGATAATTTATTCCAAGGATCACGCTAATGGTTCCTTAAATGACAAAAAAAAGCGACTTCTTGCATGCAATTAACAGTTAACCTGACCATTTGACATTGTTGTGCTAGAGCTTTTCTTGTCGCCTGATTGCCAAACATCTACAATCTATGGCATAACCATGCAATAACATGTCTATAAGTTTTTCATACATATTCATGGTCTTGTGACATGTTAAAACCTGTCAAAGGTTTGTCACGACCTGTATACAAATCTCGTCATGACCTGCCAAAGGTTTGTCTTAACCTATGACATATATGTTACCATCTTGGGATAATGCATGTCACAACCAAGTATAACTTGTTGTAACACATGTTACAAAACCTATTGTGTGGCCATGTGTGTTGTTTCCCAATTCCTAACCTAGGTTACTACATATGTGTTTTAATTTTCTCCAACCCTCAACTGGTAAATTTTTATAGCACCGAGGGCAAGCCTTTCCTTGATCCTTTGTATTTAGCTCGTGGGCCTCTCAATATTTCCCTTTTTGTATTAGCATGTTGCTAGAGAATTGAAAACATCGATGCATGAAATAGGCCCCTTCTTAACATTACTAATATGAGAATTGAACCTTTTAACTCCTTGAAAAGTTTGTGAGCATCAACCACTTTTCTAGTTCTACACAAGTTATTGAGAAATGAGCTACAGGTAGAATAATTCTAACTTGATTACTCTATAGCTTCAAGTCAACCAAAATATGTATTATCCAATGACAAGAGGCTTGGCTCCTCAGCTCTGTGCTTCGAGTATTACTCTTTCATTAAGGTCAGCTCACAACTAAATCTTCCATTGCAAAATTTCCCAATTACATTAGTTAGAGGTGCGGACTCTTGGTCCTTATCAATTCTATCAAGTAAAATAAATACTAGAATCAATTACTCAACCATCCTCCACCATCCTTTCGTTGATCTTGAAAACCAAGTCACATTGACTACCTCTCGCAAGGTCCACAACTAATTGTTGTATACATTACCTCATTCGGCACTATGCCCTTGTTGAGAAATGTAGAGAAGAGTTTCCCTGCTTTGTGAAAATTACCCTTTTTTACAAAATCTACCTACCAAACAATATATGTCATATAGTTGAGAACCACAACATGATTATGCATTAGGTATCAATTGAAAATAGTATATAATTAATTATGTCTTGAAGATTTTCCTTCCCAAACTTATTTCTCTTTATAGCGTCAAGGCTCAGGTCTCAAATCAGTGCCTCGCCAATCGGGAGGTCATAGGGTCAATTCCCGAAAGCTCTTGGGGTCGGGTCAGTAAATAGGCTGAGGGGTGTGATCCCCTTTAGAGTCAATCTACCCAGTTCTTACCGTGGACGTAGCCGCTACCCAGTGACCATGGGTATCTGTGAACCACACGTGAAAAAAAGAAAGAAAAAAAAATCAAGGCTCGGGTCAATGGTGAAAAGAAAAATAAAACTACCCAAATACATGCTTAAGTGTGACATACCACTTTGTTCTGGGTATGCTCTCTTCATTGTAACCAATTTATATTTGTTAGTGTAGTGATATAAAATATGAATTATTAAACTAATCATCATTAAAGTATCAAAACTCTAATAAGGAAACAACACCTTTTACCAATATTGTAATGTCGCGGATTCAATAATTTGACGATTCCTCAAGGGTTGGCTTTCTTGTACTATTCCCAAAATTCATGCCTGATCCAAAACCTCGGCAATACACTACTCTATTATGCTTATAACTCCTTCATGGCTACAAGGGCACCAATTTCAATTTGTTTTGCTCTTCCTATGTGAGTTAGCCACTTACGACTAGCAACAAAGGAGCCATTGCAGAGCTTCCAAAGCTAGAAACACTTACTACACATTTTGTTGTTAGTAAGTTGTTTGCAATCTATATTTGACACATGTGGTTGTGACCAGGCACTCGATGTAGGGCTTCTCCACGTTTAGAAGGCCCTTTGAGAGCATCAACATGACATCCCAACCAAGTAGCCACTACCACAATGATTTTTCAAGCCACATACACTAGCAATCACAGGCACAATTTTATGCCACACAAACCAATAAAACTGATGAGCTTGTATATATTTCAAAGTCTCTTTCAATTTCAAAGGACTAGTGTAACTGGCCCTAGTGGAAGATGTGAGCCTCATAAACCACCAATGAGTAAGCGAATTTTGTGCTACATAGACCAATATTGAAAGTAAAGTTTCATGCCACGTAGGACAATAAGATGCTCTGAGTTTTACAGTATATAAATGAATTATAATCATTTATATTTAATTAAATCAATATTAGATATTTCACCACCTTTCTTTTTAATAAAATTAATTAGTTTTAAAACATTTTAAATTATTATTTAAAATAAAATAATTAATATTTAAAGTATATAATAAGAAAATAATCATTTTTTATAAATATTATAATATAAAAGTTTAGACATTATTTGGATATATTTTAATTTAGTCTAATTCACATATTTTTGAGTTATATATATATATACTTGGAGAGTGCAATCAAAGCTACCGGTCAAAAGTGGCATTTGATGACAATGTTTAGTTGCATGAGATTGAAAATGATTTTTGCTCCTGAAACGTTTACCACTCTCGTGAGAGTTATTAGCCATGGATGTCCACGGCGAGGTTCAGAGGTTCCACCATTGACTCCTATGAAGTGGATCATTTAAAGGTTGACGCCTTCAGCTCTCAAACTTGAAAAACCCCTTCCACACTCGTCACTTGTCCAATACGATCATGACTTGCAATCAAACACTTGACACTTGTGTGTATGACACTTTCCACGTGCTCACCCAAGTAATTGAGGATGGGGAGGATCTCGGCGATATTGATGACAATGAGGATGCATGGGCCATAGATATCATGTCGATAAATGATCCAATGGCGAGTGTGGCCCCACCAATACTCGTACATGGAAGCCTCCCATTAGGCATCAGGCTCCAAAAGCTAGCATCTAGAACTGCCTTTCGGGAGGTTGATACTGCTTTGTCAGAGGTTTTAACATTTGGGTAAACCGTCCAAGTGGCACATGATACCGCCCTTGCCATCCCCACCTCATTTGTGCACAGATGACTCAAGATTGTTTAGATCAATCACTTAAATTTCAATGACTAAAACATTCCCTACAAGCTTCTATTCGGGCATTGATGCTATAAATAGAAATAAGTTTGGGAAGGAAAATATTTAAGGCAAAATTAATTAATTAATTAATTACTATTTTCAATTAATACCTAATGCAAGGTCATGGCATGGTTCTCAATTCTATGGCGTGTATTGTTTGGTAGTAGATTTTGTAAAAAAGAGTAATCTTGAGAAAGTAGGGAAACTCTTCTTTGCATTGCTCAATAAGGACATGGTGCTCAACCAGGTAATGTATACAAAAATTAGTTGTGGACTTTGCAAGAGGTATTCAATGTAACTTGGTTGCCATTATTAGCAAAAGGATGATGGAGGATGGTTAAGTAATTGATTTTATTATTATGGTACTTAACAAAAATGATAAGGACCAAGGATCTGCACCTTTAACTAATGTAATCGGGAAATTTTGCAATGGAAGGTTTAGTTGTGAGCTGGCCTTAATGAAAGAGTACTACTCAAAACACAGAGCATAGGATTGAAGGCTCTTGTCACTAGCTAATACAAATTTTGGTTGACTTGAAGCTACAGAGTAATCAAGTTAGAATTATTCTACCTGTAGCTCATTTCTCAATAGCTTGTGTAGAACTAGAAAAGTGGTTGATGCTCACAAACTTTTCAAGGAGTTAAACAGTTCAATTCTTATATTAGTAGTATTAAGAAGGGGCCAATTTCAGGCATTGGCGTTTACAATGTTATAACAACAAGATAATACAAAAAGGGAAATATTGAGAGGCTCATGAGTTAAATACAAGGGATCAAGGAAAGGCTTGCCCCTGATGTTGTAAAAATTTACCAATTGAGGGCTTGGGGAAATTAACACCAGGTTGTCACAAGTGTTATCCCAAGATGGTAACAAATATGTCCTAGTTTAAGATAGACCTTTGATAGGTCATGATGAGATTTATACGTAGATAGTGACAGTCCTTCTGACAAGTCTTAACAGGTCACAAGACCATGAAGGTGTATGACAAAATTAAAGACATCTTATGGTAGGGTTATGCCATAGATTGCAAATGTTTTGGTAATCAGGTGACAGGAAAATCTCTACCATGGTAATGTCAAATTAGTAGGTTAACTGTTAATTGCATGCAGGAAGTGTATACAACAATAATAATAAGTAGGATGGCAGGGAGATTATATGTAGGAGTACATACATAAATTGTATACAATAATGGTATACAATGTTGGCATGCAGGAACAATGCTTCTTTGTTGAGGCACAACAATTCCAACATGGCATGAAATTTTTTCATTGTCACATTATAGGAAAATTGCAGATTATGTTGTGTTTTTAGCTGATTGTTTGCATGCATATGAGTGATGTTGTTATTTTTGAAATTAAGAACATGTGTATATATATCTAGGTTAATTACTTCTAACATTGATGTTGTTTAATTGTTGTCCTCTACATATAATGTTGGTGGTGTTGGAAGTGCATGCTTGCCAGCATGGGGCATGGACCTCCAAATCCTGCTAGTGTGTGGTTGGCACCAGATGTGCAAAGGATGTTCGATGAAAAACCAAGTATGAGGACATGGACTTGCAGCTACAGAGTGGGAGATCAATTCATTTTGTGTCATCAAAATTAGATTGCACATATATATCATGCACTGAGGATAGAGCATAAAAAAGGGGGAAGGAATGTGATAGCCCCGTCGTTCATAATGTACTTAAATACTATTATTTAGACTGGTGAGCTATACTAATATTATGAGGCTGGAGTGCCCATTTAATGAACTTAAAAATATAGTGAGGGGCTGACATTTTGAGATATTTATAAGCCTATAGAGGTTGTCAGGCCTTAGAGCCTGACTTATAATTAATGTAATAAAATAGGGTTGGTTATAGAGTCCACTCCACGAAAAATGTGTGGGGGGAAAAACTCCATGCAAAAAGGAAACAATTGTGTTCTTTTAGTGAAAAGTGTACCCTGGGGCCCACGTGGCTCTAGTGAGTGCCACCTGGATAGTTATGGCCATGCAGTTATAAAAGGTTATGTTGTTTTACAAATTTAGGGATTCAACTAGGGATGGTTGGAGGCAGAATTGGTCAGTGAATCCAGGGGTGGACTCTGAAACTGACTAATGACCATTGATTCATGGGGTTGGACTCTAGACTGGCTAAGGTGTGGTTATTAAGTTAATCATGTCATATGGATGCATCATGTTTATGAGGTGAGCCCCAATCATGGCTCCAAGAGCTTGGTGCTCTGAGGATTTGTTGACCCGATTTATGACTTTGTGGCCATGGAGTTCTAGCAGGAACTCGATGTTGGTTTATGGCCTAGAGGGTAACTTGAAACCTAGAGCAGCATGGTTGTTGGGTTGACACCTTGGAAATTAATCTGGAGGGTTCTTGTAGCCCTAGAGTAGCGTTATTGTTGGATTTCCCCCCTCGGTCATGGAGGTACGGATATTTTTCGATTACCACTTCCTTTGGAGCTCTCATCCCGGCTTGGGGGCGACCCTATGGTTGAGTTTATGAACCACCGGGCCTATGGTTGGGTGGAACGTGGAGAGCCTGCAACAAATCCGCTCATTAATATAGTTAGGTACAATGCTCCCTGAGTTTTTTTGTGTATTTCTACGTATGTGTTTCAATTATAAACCCTAATTTGGGAATTGTTGTATTTGAATGCTATGTGATTATTTATGTGATATATTTGGCTGAAAACCCTAGCCAGGGTCATAGCCATGAACATTTTGTTATGTGAATTTTATGTATATGTTTATATGCGCTGACATTAAACCCTAAAATGGGTACTTGTTGTATTATATATTGTGTGTTTGTGTGTTGTTTATTATAATTTCTGTGTTATTGGACTATTAATCCCAACTGGTGGATTTTCATAATTACATGAATGTTTGTGCTGCGATGCTTAATTGTTATTATATGCAATGTAGAAAATATATGGTTGATTGTATTGCAATGCATAATTAATTATAATTGTTTGGCACCAGCTAAATTATGGCAAAACAATTGATGTATACGACTTTTGTGTATTAATTTATTTATTATTGCAAAGTATTGTTGAGTAGTGTTTCTCGATCAGGGTCCTGGGACATCACAAATTGCTGTCAAATT